>MPUH01000582.1:0-44698 GCA_001970955.1 Stentor coeruleus
AAGTAAAGAATCACATAACCAGCGACAACGAGTGATTTAATATACCANCAGATTCCAAAGAAATGCTTCTCGTAAAGCTACAACGAATATTCCATTTGAATAATATGCATGATCATAATAACTTCTAATTAAAATAATCTCATAAAAAAAATATCATTAACTACGCTAAAATGTCTATAAAATTTATTTCTAAAAACTAACCTATATGAAAAAACTTAAAAAAAACTCATGATTGCTATTTAATTAACTGTCTATTTTATAGTTTTGAATAAGTTTTAATACCTTTGATACAATAATAAAATATTAAAAATTATATATTAATAATAATCAAAAAACATGAAATTTGTTTAAGTATCTTATACCCCTCTGTTAATTTGATTCTATACAAACCTTCCTAACAAAAAAAAAACCAAACATAAAAATGCTTCCCAACTCCTTTAAAAAACTATCATTCTTTATTAATCCAATACATCAAACTTATTTATCTCCAGTTTAAGCTAAAATCTTATCCGCTTTGAATTTTTTTAAGTTTTTTTCCTTAAGCCCTCTAGACTTAATTTTTATATCTTGACAGAACTGAGTAATCTCACTCTTTCCTTTTATCCTAACCACCAAAGCGCACTGCGAAATTTCTTGATTTATCACAATTTTCCTAAACAAAGCTATTCCTCTAGTCACTTCTTCAGCAACCACAAGTTTATCTAAGCCATCATTTTTCCCAACAAGTACAACTTGAAAAGTTTCAGGTTCTGATAAATCAACTTTGACTATACTTTTATTAACAACTTCAGCCATTATTGGAAAGCTTTTCCCAACAATAATTCTATTTGGTATATCGCTTAAAATATTGATTTGAAGGTCAGCTATACCATAATGAGTATTTGTCTCATCTTTTATATAAGAATCATCAATAGAAGCTTGATTTATAGAAGAAAAAGATGCTAAAACCTCATCAATTGGGATTTTACTTGTTTCTGAGAGAGATTTTATTATTTCTGGCTGATCTTTGATAAAATTAAGAATTGAAGATAAAAGCCCATTTTGGGATTGAGAATTTACTAAACTTCGATGGTTTTTCTGATAACAATTGCATTGTCCGTCTTGTTGCTTACATAGGATATTTAGCTTACACATTTATATTATAAAATGCTAAATTCTGGTGAATTATCGATATTTTATGTCTAAGAATTCATATTATTAGAATGGAAGACAATTTTAAAATTTTCATATAAAAGGTTATTTTTTCGGTTTTTTGAGTATTTTTAAAGGTTTTTTTTTAAGCTTCGGAGCTTCGCAGAGTTTCAGGTCGATGAATTCGAAGTTAAATACTTTTTCTAATATATCTTCGTATGAAGTCCCAAGCACTAACTCAGCAAACCCATGTTGAAGTTTTTTATCAGGTATCTCCTTAGCACTTCTATTTATAATATCTTTAAATCCTGGATAGTCATCAATAGTTTCAATATTTTTATTAGCTGCTTCATTTTTTTTGAATTTTGTATAAGAGAAATTTAATACTGCTAATAGAAAAGCGTCTTTTTCAATTTTAAACTCTTTGATTTTATCAGAAACTGAATTCTCAAGTCCTGCTAATGTTGAAAAAGCTTTGTTTTGATGATTTTTTGTAAAGTCGCTTAAGTCTTTAGCGGACACCCACCAGTTAAGTTTATGTTTTGCCCATTCAGCAAATTCATTGCTTGTGATGTTTTCATGGTCTGCTATACCTTTTGGACCTCTTCCCATTTTTTCCATTGCTAAAAAGTATCTATGGGCAATAAGAAAATAACGGTCTTTTTCGCCAATGGTTTTTGTGATGATTTCAAGAATTTCTTCACAGAATTCTCTTTCTTCAGGAAGATAGTTTTGGAGAAAGTCTAAGAGTTTGTTCATGTTCATTGAATTGTTTTCTGAGTTTTTTGTGAATAGATTGTGGAGTTTGAATATTATTTGTTCGATTCTTAAGAATTCTGGTTTACTGTTTGAGAGAAGAAGAAGGTAGAATTTACCTGAATTTGATGTGTCATTTAGAAGATGCTGGTGGATTCCACGGTAGTTTTGGATTAGGCTTTGTCGATCTTTGTAGAAAGTTTGAAGGTAAATCATTAGTTCAACATAAAAACTCAGCTGCCCATCACAGTTTTCAATAGTATTTTGACACAAAGTTACCGCATTTGTTTTTGGGGGAACCTTTTCATTCTTAATAAGAATTGGGAAAAGTGGATACTTGGAAAATATTTTTTTTTCTGATTCAGGAAGATATGATTCACTTATTTGCCATGATGTCTGTGTTTGTGCATATTTAGTTTCTGGATTTTGACTTATCATATCGGCAGCATGGATCATAACAGAAATATGATTTAAAGTATTAACTTGCTTAGACTGTTCAGTTTCACTTTCAGTTATATAAGTTGATAGTTTATTTAAAAGTCCTCTAAACTCAACACATGCTTTTTCTTGACTTTCTACTTCCGTAAGTTCAACTAAAGTTTTAGTTTTATCATTTAATGCTTGTATAAGGTCACTTTTTTCCTTAGTTAGTGTTTTAACATGATGCTTTAAAGTCTCATTCTCTTTATTCAAGTCAGCATATTTTTTCTCGAATTCATTGATTTTAGCTTTGAGTTTTTGGTTGAAATCATCATGCATATATTTTAACCTTGATTTTGTACTTTCTATAACACAGTTAAGTGCAAATTCATGTTTACCTAAACTTGCGTCTATAAGTTTCATAACCACTTTCCATAACATCTCCATCAAAACCGCTTCATCTTCTCCACTCTTATAAGCAATACCCCTAAGTATCTCCCTAAAAAGCCTCGAAAACTCTTTAAGTTCATCAACGATCGGTTCTAAATTAAAAGTATTGATAGACCCAACCGGTAAAGGATTGATCATTTTTTCTTGTAAAACATAAAAAATCCCCAGTTTCTTCTCAGGAGCAAGAGTCTCTTTGCCCCTAGCAATCTCCCAATTAAGTTCTAAATCAAACTTAAGTGGTTTCAAGAAAATCAAATCATTAATCAAATTCCCACTTAAAGCTTCATCTTGTGATTTTAGTTTTAACTCAATTTCCTCAGCTTTTTTTTCACAAACAACTTCAGCAAGTTGGAATAATGGAGTATTTTGCATATCAACAGATTGTGTTGTCGGCCTTGAACCTTTATAAAGTCTATCAACACTTTGTTCTAAAAATACTTGACTGTTAGTAAGTTTTAACGGACTGAGTTCTTGGGTTTTTAATGCTGAAAATATACTATTGTTAAGTTGAGCACTTGTTGGTCTATTTTGTGAGTTTATTGGTTTTTCAGTTTGACTGAAACTAGAATCTTTGTTTGGAAAAGCTTGTTTAGTTTTTTGTCTGCGGTATTTGTATAGTTGTGCAATAACATCATCTTCTAGAGGTCTTTGATAACTTATAGATTCTGATATTCGCTTGTAATGGCGAGTTGTAATTTTTTTCATAGGACTACGTGAGTTTCGTAAATACATGACTAGATTGGTTTAAGATTATATTATGGATTAATAAGATTTTCAATGGGGATTAGATGATGGGGAAGTGTGGTTTTATTATAAATTTGGTTTGGGAATATTTTAATTAAAAAATTACGGATAAGGATGTACTATTAAATACTTTGATTTGAGGAAGATGTGGGTTTTTGACTTGTTTATTATGATGTAGAAATTTTGACTGTTATTGTGAAGTGGAAGAAATGTTTTAATTAGATGGCACACTATGCTCTTCAACTACAATTTTTAGTTAGATTATTTATATAATAAATCAGCTGAGATAAATATTCCTGAAAAAAAAAAGCAAATCTTAAAAATTACTATCTCAAACTTACTAATCCAAAACACAAAACCAAATTATTTTTCATATCTTTAAAAAATAATCCCTGATTATTAATTAAATCTATTCTGCTTTAAAATTCAAATTTACTACACCTGAATTTTTACAATCACTAATTATCAATTGTTTTTTAAAGAGCTTCTTCATATTCTAATACTTATTCTTTACTATTTAAATTATTATTTGAAAAATACTTGTGCTATTATCAATTTCTTTCATTAACTAGCCATCAGAAGGATATTCCCAAATAAATCATCAATTTGAAAATAGCACAGAAGTTTATTATAATCTGTATAAGAGTAAAAATTGAATATCTAATTTAGTTTTATAGCTAAAAAGGTCAATGATTTTTGTATTGCAAAATTTAAAGAATTGATATACCTGAAAGAACTTTTATTCCCAAAGATACTAAAAAATCAATACAAAAACTATTACAATTTATTAAATACATTACAAAAAAGCTATAGGGATATTTAGAGAAACATAAAGTATCCAATATAAAGTAAATATTTCTAATAATCAAAACTAAATTTCCAAAAATATCTAAAACTAATACCACAACATTCTTAATAACCAACCAAATAACACTAAAATTTTAAAACCTTCTAAAGCTATTTTACATAGCAAAAATAAACAAAGGTTTTTTCATTTTTGCTATAAAAAGAAAATTATAACTCGGATAGGACTTTAGGCTAATAAATAGTTTTCTATCTTAATCTTCTTGCTTCTCTTTCACTTTCTAACAAAGCAAGCATGTCGCCTTCCCTAACTGGGCCTTTGACATTTCTCACTAGTGTTCTTCCGCTTTCATCGCCATGTAAAACAACTCTAACTTGTGTAATACCTCCACGAGATCCAGTTCTCCCTAGCAGCTTTTGTACTGTTGCAAGAATCGGCCCTTGTTCTTCCATTTTATGAATATATATCCACTAATAAATTAGGACTTATTTTTCTTATGGGAAAATTTCAGTGTAAGTATTTTATCTTATTAAGAGCAAACTAAGATAAATAATTAAAATTCATGAAAAGGTCTCACAGGCCAAATGACTGGAAAAAAGTGATTGACGCTCAAATGGTCGCCACCTTTAATCAGGATGTACGAGAAAAGAACCTTAAAAAAGCAATAAAAAACCTCTACAAAAAGCAAATTGAAGTTCAGTTAACAGAAAAACAGCAACGAGTCATAGAAGAAGAGGCTAAAAAAGAAAAAGAAGCGCTTATTATGTATAAAACCTGCAATGACTATGAGAATTTCAAAATTATGCAACAACATGAGAAAAAAGCTGAAAAATATAACCTGTTCAGTGACTATATTGGCCAATTATCCCACAAAGAGTCGAAAAAGAAATTTGAGTCTTTAAAAGACTATGAAAAAGATCAAGAAATAATAGACAAAAATATCCAAGCATTAGATCAAGCAAGATATTTGGAAAATAGGAAGAAAAATTTAAGAATCAATTCAGAAAATGATTTTTTATGGCAAAAATCATTAGAAAAAAACTGGAAATCTGTTCAGGAAATAAAAGAAAAGGAGTTGGATAAAGAGTTGATAGCAGAAAGTATGGAAAGGGCGCAGAAATGCCAAAGAGAATATGCTTTGAAAATGAAAGATATAGAAAAAAAGCTCGAAAAAAATCAGAAGTCATATGTTATGGCCTCACAAAATGCTAGCTTAAGACACATGGCCACAAGTGAACTTTTTGAAAAGTGGGAAAACGACGTTAAAGCAAAAAGCAGAATGCAAGACTATAAAGAACATGAAAGAAAAGCACATCAAAAATACTTAGAAAACAATGGCCTCCAGCAACAATTACAAGAAAAATATTTTAAACAGGAAATAGGCAAACAAAACACCCAACAAGAAAAAGTTGAGTCAGACTTGGCAATCCATCAATTCCAAAAGTCAGAAAAACAACAAAAACTTGATGAATTCTATCAAAAAATGCAACTTAACAACGTACTTCAAACGCAAATCCGAGATAAAGAAATAGAAAAAGCTTTAGAAAACACTTTTTCTCAAAGAGAAAAAGATATAAATAGAGAAATATTAGAAAAAAATGATGAAATCAGTTTTAAAGGTATTCCTGGAGTGTTTAGAAGCCAGAGTTCTTTAGAAAGTTCATATGGGAAATCAAATAGATTTAAGGATTCGGAGAATATGTCTATAAGTAGTGGATTTGATTCACCTGATATTGTGAAAAATAAAAGGATGAGTTATACAAGATATGAAAACCCATCTCGTACTTGTGATAATAGGCATAATCCTATTACTAATCCAATAGGTCAAAGTATGCCATTAGGTAAGTCCTTTTTGAGAGGTAAAGGCTTGATTACTTTGACATGAATCTAGTTACTTAAATTATAGTTTTAGGTTGTTGGATAAGATAGAAAATGGGTATTGGGATTATGGTTTAGATTAGATTATTGAGTATGTTTTAATGGTGTAAGGTTTGGAATAATTATGAAATTGAGCATGAATTTTCAGTTTAACTTGTATTTAAATCAATTTATGTAAGCATACATATTATAAAAAATAATAATGTTTCATTTGCAGCCTATGCTAATAAAATACATACTTTACTAAATAATCCAGCTGTAAAGTTGTAATCTAAAATTGTGAGTCTCAATATGATCACTTCTACATTTTAAACCTTAAATTTACAATAGTTTATCCAACTTTATTTATTTCATTTATCACTTCCTATTAATCCAAACATTTTATCTTCCTCAAAACAATAAAATTTATTCAGTTTATCCTAATATTGCTTTAAGCTAAAAAATCAATCCTTCAATGATTCACCATAATTTCTTAAACACTTTCTTTGAATTTATTAATTCCTTACATAACAGTAGTTTATAGCAGAGTGTATAATTTAATAAATAAAGTCTAATGAAAGCACATACTAGAATTGCCACAGACACTTTTCGAAAATCATGGTCATGTCAATCTTTACTTGTAAACAAACATAAAAGCGCTTCATATGAACTACGAAAATCAATTAAAAGAAAATACACAAAGTCCCAGTATTTTCCTGTAAAAGAAAAGCACACAAAAGACAAAGAATTGAGATTTTTGATTAAACCTGAATCTCTTTTTAAACTCTTTTGGGATATATGTTGTATTTCAATCACAATTGCCCAAAGCTTTCTTATTCCTTATATTATAACATTTGCTATAGGAGTATCTTATGAAATAATGACCTATCTTGAAATGAGTAACATACTTTTGATTATAGATATTCCAATATCTTTAAATACCTGCTTTTATAAGAAAGGAAAGCTTATAACTGAGAGAATGTTAATAATGAAACACTATCTTAGAAATTACTTTATCACTGATATTTGGAGTATATTTCCATTTCAATTACTTAACATTAACAAAGAAATTACTTATGATTTAAATATTACAGTTCTAATACTCCTATTAAAAATACTAAGACTTTATCATATGAAATCAATTTTTTTCTCAATAGAAGATTATTGGAGTAGTCCAACATCTGTGCTTTTAACGAGAATCGTCCAATTTTCGATAATTTTTAGCCTTTTATGTCACTGGCTTACTTGTTACATGCAATACTTTTTTAAAGTTTCTTTACATGAAACTTCTGTAGACTGGATTCTATATAAGCAAACTGAGTATGAAAGGTATATACGACAAATTTATATAATTATTTTTACAATGACTTCTGTTGGATATGAATCACCAAGACAAATTTATATAATTATTTTTACAATGACTTCTGTTGGATATGAATCACCAAGACGAGCTGTTGATCATAATTTAGCTGGGACAATTTTTGCTATGTGCGCTGAAAGTTTGATTTTTGCATTTACACTTGGAGAAATTCAAAGTATTGTAAATAAATATACAAAACATTCAAATGAAACTAAAGATCTTTTAAGTCAAATAAAAAGGTTACTTGATAAGAAAAAAATACCTAAAAATTTGAGATATAGGATAATAAGGTATGTGAATTATATGAGGGATAAAGAGAGGGAAAATGTTGGGAAAGAAATAGAGTTGCTTTCATCACTTTCTAAACCTTTAAAGTTGGAGATTTTTACTTTCACAAGATCTTCGTTTTTAGAAAACCATGCGATTTTCCAAAACTATTCTCCTGGTTTTATAAAGTTCATTGGGTTTAGTATGAGAATACAATTTTTTTCGAATAGTGACCTAGTTTTGCTTGAAGGTGAAAAAGGAACATCTATCTTCTTTATAATTAACGGTTCTGTGGATATTTACAATCAAGCAACAAAAACCATATACAAAACCCTATCAAAATCCAAATCTTTTGGCGAACTAGGTTTTTTTTTAGGAATATGTCGTACAGCATCAGTCAGATGTGACAGTTTCACAGAACTTGTTTCTCTTGATAGGGAAACATTTACTAGACTTCTAAGTGACCATCCTTCAGAACAAGAAATAACAAAAGAGATTCTAAAAAGGGCACAAAAAGATCTAAGCATTATTGGAATAAAATGTTATCTATGTAAAAGACTAACACATATAGCAAAAGATTGTAAAGATTCTCTTATAAAACTTGAGAAAGAAAGGATAATTAAAAAAGCTGTTATAAAAAGAAACACTCTTGGATGGAGGAGAATTAATTTAGCATATTCAATTGATAAGAAATTTATGAGGTCATTACATGAATCTGATGTTATAAGAAAATATTCAATTGTAAATTGTAAAGGTAATGATTATCTAAAAGCGAATTCTACTAAAAATCCTGGTCTTGCTATAAAAGCAAAAGGATATGTTAAAAGATTAAATGTGCTTTTACCGATATCTGGGAGAAAACTTCGGTTGATTCAAGATAGTGATAGTGATAGTGAAATAAGAGATTTGTCTAGTTCGATTTTACCTAAATCTCAGAGGTATATAGAAAATTTTATTGATTCACGTAGGAAAAGTAATACTGAAATACCTAAAATTGTTATTCAACTGGTTTAATATGTTCATTTGAAATAATATTTCTAATATGAATAAATTAATCTTTGATATGTAATTTGAACTTAAATTATTGAGGAGGATTATATAAAATAAATAGTTTGATATAAAAAGTGGTCCCACTGAGGATCGAACTCAGGACCTCTGCGTTATTAGCAATTATGCTAAAATTATTAATTAATTTCTAAAAACTTATAATAAAATCCTTCATTTAAACTTAAAAAAGTCAAAAATAAAACTTTAATTATGCTAAAATTATTAATTAATTTCTAAAAACTTATAATAAAATCCTTCATTTAAACTTAAAAAAGTCAAAAATAAAACTTAAAATATTTCTAAATTCACACTTCAAATACAAAAACCCAAAAAGCAATTTTTATCTTATCTAACATCATAAAACAGCCTATACTACCCAAGAATTTCATTAAACTTCCTATTTTGCTTTGCATACTCATTCCTATTCTTCTCCAACTCATTAATCAAGCTCCTAATTCTAAAATCCGGTTTATTCTTAGGTCTATACAATTCTTGAGGCGTAACATACTTTTTCTTCATATACTCCTGAAACGGTGTATCTTTGATAACCGTACTTCTAGGTTTACTATCAGGAACAATCCCACCTTTATGTGAATAATTTATCCTCTTAATCTCCGCTTCTAAATCAGAAATTTTTTTATTCAAAAAATCTTTTTCTTGTCTTAAATCATAACATTCATTAATCAACCTTGCATTTTCTTGTTGTTTAAGTAAAACTTGTTTTCCATGTTCTTCTTCAAGTTTTAGTTTATTAGAATTCATATTTTTATACATAACTTGCATAAAAAATTCTTGCTGAGTTTTTTCATATTTTATTCTCTCTATATTATCTTGTTTCTCTTTAAGAAAAATTTCATTAAGTGTAGGTTTTGTAGGTTCTTCACTTGGATATAAGTCTTCTTTACCTACATGTTTGAAATAAAGATCTTTAAGTTTTGTAATTAATTGTGATGTATCTCGTTCTTCTAAAAGTTTTGCTAAATCACTATACAATTGGTTTAAATCATTTCTACTGTTTAATAATTCTTCTCTAAGATCTTGATTAGTATTTAATGCTTCACTATTTTTTTGTTTAAATGTTAATAAAAGTTTTAGTGTTGAGTTTTGGGTAGTACTTTCTTCTAATAACTCATTATAAAGTTTTTTTATATGTTGTTGAATTTGTTGGCTTTGTTCTTCCATTGGGATACGTTCATCTTTTAATGAATTAATTTTTTGGTCTAATACAAACCTATAGTTTTGTAAATGTATATGTAAAGATCTTAGATCTTTAATTTTGTTTTCTCGTTTTTTAATTATTTCTTCACGTTTTTCCACTTCTTTGTCGAGTTCTAAAAGTTTTTCTTGGATATTATTTTTTTCTGTAGTCAAGTTTTTATTTTCTTCACTATACTCATTTTTTTTTTCGTTTAATATTTGAACCTCTTTTTGCATTGTCATATTGTCTCTTATAAGCTTAGTGTGTTTTCCTAAACATTCTCGTGCTCTTTTTTTTTCTTCATCAATTTCTTCTTTTTGTTTTCTAAAGTTTTCATCCATACTTTCTTCAAATTCTTTATCACTTTGCTGAATAATTGCTTCATATTTTTTTTTCTCTGATTCAACTTTTTTTTGTAAATCATTAAATGCTTCCATGATTTTACTCATTCTTAACTCATAATCTTCCTCACATTGTTCAATAATTTCTTTGTGTATTGTTAATATTTCTTCTCTTTGTCCTGAATATTTTTGACATGATGTTTCCATTTCTTCTTTTAAATGTTCATATTTTTCAAATTCATCATTAAGCATTTTACTAAACTTATCATTTTGTAACATAAGCCTTGTCGCATACTGGGCATTTTTTTCATCTTTTTCAATTCTAAAATCTTTTTCACGTGCTTCAATAGCATCAACGGTTTTGTTGTATTCATCTATTATTTTATTTAACTCTTTATCATATGAGCCTTTTAGTTCATTGATTTTTTCTTCATACTTTTTTTCTTGTTGCTCAAACTCGAAAAAATCGCTTTCTAATGTTCGAATTGAATCGTTTAATTGTTGGATTTTTTCAATTTGGAAGTCAAGAGTTGGTTGTGGGATAAGAGATAAAGTGTTTAAAGATTCGTTTTCTTTTTTAAATACAAGTTGTTTGACTCGACCTTCTTTAACTTGTTTAGCTGAAAGACAGACAATCATTGAATCTTGTCCTGCAGTGAATATTGTTGAATAAGCAATGCTTAAATAATTTACTGGACCTAGATGTACTGGCCATTCAGACCATTCTGGTTCAGCTTCTTCATCTGGAGGCATAACAATTGGCCATAGCATAACTCGTATTAGGCCATTTTTCATACCGAGGATTATCATATCAAGTTCATAGCATAAAAGAAGTGAAACGAATTCTTTTTCTGTGGATTCAAAATTCATAGTCACACCTAATTCAGCCCATACACGAAATACACCATCTGTATGAATACATGCAAGCAAATCTAAAGTCTCATCATAAAATGCTTGTTTGACCATAAAATCACTACTTGAAAAGTCAATAATTTTTTCCCCAAGTTTCCAAACATGTACAGTCCCATGTGAACACACTGAAGTCAAATATTCTTTTTTCCATCTCATCTGCTGAGGTATTCCAATATGCCCTTGTAACATAAAAGTAAGAGTTAATGTATAAGGATCATAAATACAAATATTATTATTCTGCCCAAAAGCTAAATATTTCCCACAAGGACTATATGCAATAGCTTCACATTTTTTCGCTATACTAAAAGCAAGAGATAAACTGTCATATAACAAATAAAAAATTTTCAAAGAGTTTTCAAAACCCACAGCGATTTGATAACCAGTTGGATGAATAGCAGCTGCACAAGGATTGTCGCTAAAATGCTGTTCGGCAATACCTTTACATTGTCTAGAATATGACCAAACTCTTATAGCTTTATCATAACCATATGCACAAATAAGTTCTTTACCTATACTAACACTTATACCTTTTATACCACCTGTACATAAAGATGATCCAAAAGGTTTTGTAACAGTACATTCTCCAGTTTCTACAAGAAATATTTCAATAGCATTTTCACATTTTACCATAACTACAGCATTGCATTCATCAGGTGAGTAAGCAGCACAAGTAACTATTCCAGCTTTTATTGGTAACTTGAAAATATGAAGAAAATGTAATTGGAAATTCTTATCAATCAAATATGTGTCAACTTCATTATTATATCCCAAAAGACACTCCTGTGACGATACAGCCAAGCAAGTTGCTGGCATCCTTAAGCTTATTTCTCTTTGTTCCATGTTTTCAAAAATCAAAAGTTTTCCCTCATTACACAATGCTAACAATATATTCGATCCAGGTATAAACTGCATATCCAAAACATTTCCATTATGTAAATTTTCCTGAGATTCTTCAATAGCTTTTCTCTCATTAAACAATTGCCAATATCTTAAATATCCAATACCTCCTAATATAACCTTATTTTCATCTTCTGGAAGTACTTCAAGTTTTCTTATCCCAGGGTTAATTTTTGCATATGAAATAAGTTTCTGACTTTTTAGCATCCAAGCAGATATAAACACATGTGATAAAGTATAACAAATAATACCGTCATTAGAAATCGCAACTTCAATTATATGATCAGATGGGGCTAAATGTCTATGTACAAGCATATGAGAAGTTTCTGAGTCTTGGTAACTAAGTGTTGGGAAGTTGTTAGAAAAAGCTTCACCAAGTATAGTTTTTGATCCATCCTTATCATGAATCACTTTAAGTAAAGTTACTTGACTGTCAGATTCTTCTCTTGGTTGGCAGATAAATTTCCCTGTTGCTATATCTTGCATGACTATATGCGGACCTGCTGAATAAATCAGAGTTTCTTCATTTGTAAACTGAATCTCCCGGGTTATTGATGTTGAATCAATTCCTATAACAGATTTGATATTCAGCTCCACACCGTTTAGAATACTTTCATCTGGAGCACACATAGGGATATACTTATTTTGCATTTATTTAAAAAATTGATTAGTTTTAATATAAAAAGTTATGTTGTTATTCTATACGGGCTGAGTTTATATAAAGATTTGGTTTTTGTGTACATGTAATGGTAAATAGTCGAGCTAGTTTTGTTAAAGGATAAGTTGTAGGTTCATTTTTTGAAAAAAATTTTTTAGATGGTATTTTATGAGATGATAAAGAGTTGTTAATGTTGAATTTGATAATTTGGGTTTTTATATTGTATGAATTTTTAGGATTTGTATTTAGGGAATGTTTTTGAATGTCGTTTATTGGTTTTCTTAGGGTTTGTGTGTTATTTCGTGTTGAAATTTGTGCTTTTGAAGATATTGGATCGTTACTTGAAGATGGTTGTTTATATGATCTTATTGTTATTGTAGCAGCACTTTGGGTTTTTTCAAGTTTGTATGTAGAAACTTGAGATTTTGTTATACTTTTTTGGGATATTTCTGAGTAGATTTTTAGAAGTGATCTTAGACGTTTTTCTGGACTTGCTGCTCTTGTTGATGAGAGTGAGTTTTTAATAGTTTTTTCTTCAGAGGATCTTTGAGTGGGACTTTTAGATGATTTTTTTAAAAGCTTTTTGTATTGATCAAATTTTAAGCAGGGGTTTGATACTTTTATACGTCTTGGTCTAGTTAATACCTTGAAATATTTTTGAGGGGTAAATGCGGAAAAATTGTGCATATGGTTTTCCATCAAATTGGTATATAAATGGTAGTTTTTGAAATACTTTAGAACTATTATTTCTGATATAAACAACTCCACTAGAAATCAATTCAAGTAATGATAAAAGTTTATTTGATTTTTACCTTAATATACTTATTATAATATCATTTCAATTAAATAAAATTATATCTTTGGCAAACACGTTCAAATTAGAAACCCTAATCAAATTTTTTAGCGAAAAATAAGAAAATTTATATAATTATTATATTTTTAACTGAAAAACCTACATAACACAGCATTCAATACCACATCCAACACTTGTTTGGATTTTTTCTTTCTTATGCTCTTCTATTTTCTTTTCTAAACTTTTAATAGCATCTTTTATAGAATAGCCTTCTTTATATTGTTCTTGATTCATTATTTCATTCCGTGTAATTCTTTGCCGTAATTGACTTATGCTTTCTGAAAGATCCTTCATCATATCATTATTATTTTTCTGTGCATTAAATGAGCATACGCTTTTAAGTTCTTCCGAAACAAAACTCATACGACGAGAATTTTGTGTTTCTTTAATCATGCGCTTGCTTGATTCCATACAAAGTTTAGCTTCATGTTTTAGATCAAGTATAGTTTCTTTAGCATGAAATAATGTGTCCATAGTATTCGGGCTATTACTTTTTTGATATACTTCACTTGTAATTGTTGGTGTGAATGAATCTGATTCAGAAATTTGTATATCATTAGTATCTTTTATATGTTTAGGATTAGTAATTCTAGCTGAGTATGGAGCAGGAGCACATAATTGTGTTTTATTTCTGTTGGCTGATCTTATTGATGAAGTGTTTTTTGGACAGTTGGTGTTGTTTTTTGATGTATTTGATTGTGGTTTTAGCATTTGAGTATTTGATGAAGAAAATTTTAAAGTTTTTTTCTTTGTTGAGGTTAGAAGGTTTGATTGGCTTTTTATTGTAGGGATACTAATGTTTGATGAAGTATGAGATTTCATTAGTGTATTTTATTAGAGTTTTTTATGAGAGTTTTAAGTTCATTTTTAAGTGTAAATATGTAAAGGAGGAGATTTGTTTATGATAATTTAGTGAGTTTTATGTTGAAAAATTTTATAATTATGAATGTGAGATATGTTGGTTAAACTTTAAAGTTTTTTTGTTTTTTAAAGTAAGATTTTGGTTTTGCTAACATGTTTTTTATTATGCTTTTTGATTGGATTCGATATTGTTATTGTATTGGTTTATGGGTTTATATAATTATATGATTTGGATACGCTTTTACTTGAAATTTGCATATAATTATTTTTACAAAGATAATTTAATTATACTTTGCTTTGATTAGAAAGGCTAATTTACTAATAATAGCAAAAAAGCCAAATATGCTATTTAATATTTTCTTATGATAAAGTTACTTTTCAAATCAATTCGTAATTTTTTATATTGAAATAACTATACAAATTAAAATTGTCGCAGATTTATATATATGTGTTTTGCATCCCCAAAACCAAAATTAACAATTAAATCTGGGCTTCCAACAGGGACTCGAAGTGCTAACAGTAGCCCACGTAATCCAAAACAACCCGAGCACAATATGAGTGAAATGTTTTCATTTGGAAGTAATCAATCTATAAGCAAACCAATTTACACAAGTGTTTTAAAAAACCTTGAAGACTTAGGAAGCAGCTTAGATGCAGTCATCAAAAGATTTAAAAACTACGACAAAGATTTATATCAACTAATATTAAACTGTGAGAAAATCCTAAAACTAACGAAAAAAAAAATTATGGACATGAGTATTGAAGATGACCCATTAAAACATTCAGAAAGTTCTAATATAAAAGAGATTACCACAATCATAAAACCTGACTTAAATGAATATTGTAAATTTTTAGAAAATCTTATAGCATACGAACAAGCAAAAACAGAAATCATTATTAAAAAAACAAAATTTCCTAAAGTTAGGATGAAGGAAGTTGATAAGGATTTGACAGAAGAGTTTATGTTAAAGTCCCCATCAATGGTTAAGTTTGCTAAATCAAACGATATATCTTATGTTGATAAATCAAAGAAAGAAATCAGCCTACTCATTAGTAAAATCAAAAAGAACATAGAAAATAATTGTAAAATACCTGATGATTTGTATAAAGATCTTGAAAAAAATACAGCTGAAACAAGTATTGTTATTGAAAAAAATTTGGAAATAAAAACTTCTGTAGAAAACATGTCTTTAGTTCGAGACTATAAAAAAATATTGAATGAAAAAACTACAGTCGAAGAGTTACTTGATGATTTGACTAAAGAGCATAAAAAACTATCAGGAAAATATTTATACCTTATAAAAAAACTTAATAAACAAGATTGCAAAATTGATTTCCAAGCTAAAATACTCAAGGGAATATCAAATGACACATTTTCTATAAAACAACAATTTAATCAATTCATTGAAGAAATGAAATTTTATATGATTTTATTAATGGAAAACATCAGCAAAAAAGCTCCAGGGGTATTAGCAATACTTCTAGCCCCAGGTTCTACTCTTCCATTATCTTTACCTAATCCAGAAATATTTATAGCAAGAAAATCATGTGAGACTATAATACCAATTAATGATGGATTAAAATTTGCTATAAAAACTATAAATCCAAATTATGAAACACAAGAAAAAATATTTCAAAAGAAAAAAATAGAATCATATAAGAAAAAAATATCTGAGTTAGAAAATAAACTAAAAGATAGCTTGGAGGTTATTAAAAAGTATGAAGAACAATATGAGGAATCTGAAAATTCATTAGATTTAAGGTCGAATGTTGATGATATGATTGAAATTCAAAAACTTAAAGACCAGATACGCTTTATCAGTTTTAAAGCTAATGAGTCTCTTGAAACTCATCAAAAGGAATTAGATTTTATTAAAGTCCATTTGTCTAAAATAAAAACTGAAAAACATAATCTTGAGGAAAATATAAAAAGTCTTAATCAGAAAATATTAGAGTTTGAATTAGAGAAAAAGGGATTTTTAGAAGAGATTGAGAAACTTAAATCTTTTTCCCCTACAAAAGATTTTTTATTATTGCCAAGACATTCAGCTGACTCTTCACCTCCTGAGCTAACTTCAAGGAGTGAAAATATGTCAAGGGTTGATTCTAATGAGAACCTAACATTAATAAATGAAGAAATTGATGAAATAGCTGATATGATAAAACAACACAAAATAATAAATGATCATCAAATTGGAGGAATGGGAATAATTAGAAAAATTATTGAGTTCCTTGGAATCTTACAAGAAGAAGTTAATGATGAAAAGGAAGACTTTTTAACACTACTAACTAAACTGGTTAAAAATTATAAAAACAAAGGCCAGTACTATGAGAAAAAAATGCACAACAACTCTGATTTATTATTAAAAAATAAGCAGCTAGAGATTACTAAATCAAAACTAAAAACTAAAAAAGCTGAGCTTTATCTTAAAAAACAGCAAATAGCATATTTAAAAAAATGTGTCAAAGAGCTTCAAGTTGAAATCACCAAATCCTCACAATTTGATCAAGAATGCCTTAAAGGGATGTTTACCAATATAATCAAAGATACCCCTCGTCTATCAGCAGATACCGAAAACATGATTTTAGCTTTTATGAAAATTCTAAGTTTTTCCCAAAGTGAAATCAATAAAATTGTTTATGAGAGAAAAGTTAAAAAATATCCTAGGATTTTTAAAGGACTATTCAGTTAGTATAATATATGCTAAAGTACACATAATCTTTATTTAATATAACAAACAAACCAAAATTTATGAAACCCTAGTTATTTAGCTAGCGGGTACAACGTACCCTTCAAGATAAAGGATGTCAAACAGTCCTATCACATCAGCAAACCACATTGTAAGGAACATTGGGGGTCCTACTTTAAGTAAATAGCGATGGAACCCATGCCACAAAGAATAAACATTAAAATTTTCACCCAAAGCTTTCCAGGCGGCTTCAGAGTAGTTGTTAAAGAATTTCTCACCTTTGCTGTTAAGTGGAAGGCTTTCAACCATTTTACCAAGTGTTAATATTGGATATCCATGAAGTACTCCCAAATAAACCCCTAAGCTTGTATAGACTAGTCTCATGGTATTATCACTAAATCCACCAAGATCAGTTCCGTAGTGTTGGATATGATGACATTTTTCTTTTATGAAATCAAGCCAGAAAAACAAACTCATTGTCTGAATTGATTTTTCTGCCATAATAGGCAAACCTCCTCTAAAAAACGGGAAAAGTCCATCTTTTGTTGCTATAGTATATGCAGCGTGTAAATGCCCTTTATATCCTCTTGCATGTTCAGGAGGAAGAATAAGATCTTGTTGATATCTCATCTGAATATTGTTAAATGGTACTGGTATCCAGCATGTTGCTAAACCAACAAGCAAGGCTGTAGCTAGTTTTTTAAACCAACTATGGTCTACAATATCAGGCTCATTAGGATATCCACCAAGGAAATCTTTCCATAAGTAAATTCTTGAAGCTTCAAAGGTTAATCCGTACAGTGAATAAAAAGCCATGTTTGTGCCGAATCCTTGTTTAAAGCTGTCCATTTTGAAGATTTCTCTAATAAAAATACGTAGCTGGGCAAAGTTGTTTGGGAATTGATAAAATTTAAGCATTTCTACACAAGGGGTATGGATTTGATGGTATACTGAGGAAAGACCTGCATAAACTCCTCCAACCATAAGTGAACGCTGATAGTTCCAAGTTGGACTCCAATCGTCAGGTTTCACCCATCTATAAAGCCTACTTCTAGGCCTGTCCATATGATTTCTTGATACCACAACTGGTCTCTGTCCTTCGATTTCTTGAAACATTTTATTATGGCTAACATTTATTGTCATAACTAAACATAATTTGGACTCTTTACTGGGGAATTAGGAATTGGTTTAGATGTTTGGGTTGTTAAGATTTAAGAGCTATTTAGATTTTGAGTATAGATGAAAAAAAAGTAAGAATTTTAAGGAAAATTGATTTAAGTGAAGATTTAAATGGAGTTGTTGGAAGAATGATTGAAAAAAAAAAATTGAGAGTATGGAAAAGTAGAGAAATGGATGAGGAGAGATGGGTGAGGATTTAAAAATTATTAGATTAGAAAATGGGGTTAGGAGAGAGAGGATAAAGGGGAGTAAAAAATGTTACAGACGATTTGGGGGAAAATTTAGATGGGGAAATTTTGGTGTATAAGGTTTTAGATAAAATTAGGTGGTTTGGTAAGAAATAGGATAATAAAGAATTTAATGTGGATAATTAGAGGTTGTTGGGAGTATAAAAATAGTTTATTAGATAGATAATAGATTATAGAACTTTCAAATAAAATTTCAGAATACTTTTTAAGCATTATAGTCTACAATTACAACAATTTGAACCCTTTAAGCATTCAATAAAACTCCAGATAAAATATGTTAGTTTGTGAGCATATCCAACTCTTACAATCAACATATCAAGACTCTTTTCAATCAATTTATATCAAAAGTAAGCCAATAAGATGTCAAGCATGCCCTTTTGATTCAACCCCAGAGCCAAATACATGGGTTCATCTTAACAACATCTTACAAAAAAAAGAAAGCATCTACTTCTGTGAAGAACATCTTGATTATTCAGAAAAAGATTGCACATATCTAAATCTAAGCGATGGGGTACTTTGGTGTCGATCATGTGAAACTAGATATTTATGTAATACTCTTATCCAATCAGATCTTTTTAAAAAACTTAGTATGAGCAAGTCTCCAGGCATTCGTGGACTTAAAAACCTTGGAAACACATGCTTTATAAACTCAGTAATTCAATCATTGAGCAATTGCAAACCTTTAAAATATTATTTGATAGAAAACCAAAACTCATTATTTTTCAAAGGCTTATGTGATGAAAAAAAGTAGTTTTTATATAGGCTTTTAAGGGAATTTATAAGTTTGTTAAATGAAATCTGGAAAGTTGGTGATGCTATAGCACCTGAAGAATTTATAAGCTCTGTTTTTGAACAAACTCAATGGTTTATACGTGGGGAACAAGCTGATGCTCATGAGTTTTTGATGTTTTTTATAGATTATTTGAATGAAAATATTATGCAAAGTACAAGAGAAAGCGATACTATTATTGAAGAAATATTTTTTGGAAGAATGACTAGTTCTTTTACATGTAATAAGTGTAAAACTGTTACTGAAAAATCTGAAAAATTTAATGATATCAACTTGCCCATAACTTCTATTGATATTAAAGATGATAATAGCTACAGAGCTTTTTTACGCAATCAAAGGCCGAATTTTCAGTTTTATAATAGGCTGATTGGTTTATTTAAAGGAACTAATGTTGATATTAGTGTCAATGAATGCTTGAAAGCTTTTTTTGACCCTGTTCATATAAAAGATTTAACTGAATTGAGACAATGCGATTTTTGTGATGAGAAAACTGATTTTATAAGAAAAAGCTTTATAACAATACCACCAAAAAATTTGACTGTGATATTGAAAAGATATGGAAAATATACAAAGCCTAAATATAAAGTTAAATTCCCATTATATTTTGATGCTACTGAATATACAGAGCATAATACTGCAGCTTATTATAGTTTATATGCACTTATTGATCATTTTGGAGTAGTTAGTTTAGGGCATTATAAATGCTATTGCAAAAATCATCTGGATGACAAGTGGTATTGCTTTAATGACAACAAGATTAATGAAGTTAGTAGGGATCATATCGAAAATCTTCAAGCATATATCGGTTTTTATGAATTGACTTCATCTATATAATCTAATAGAATAAAATTCGAAATAGAGATAATATTCCATATATAAATGTTACTCTGGGTTTTAAGTTTTACAATTCTTGTATCATCAGACAATTCAGTCCCAATTTATAAATACTCTATTATTAACACCTACAAGCATTCATCAAAAGATTACACGTAATTCTCATACAGTCAAGGTCTTGAATATCTCTCCAACGACATACTAATCCAATCAGCAGGAGAATATGGTAGAAGTCGTTTACAAAAGTTAAACTTCCCAAGTATGTCAATAATAAAAGAATATAAATTAGATCCATCATTTTTCGCTGAAGGTATAACAATACTAAACAATAAAATCTATCAATTAACCTGGCTTGAAAAAAAAATGTTTGTATATTCAACTGACTTAGTTCTTCTTGATGTTATAATTATAAAAAACCCAATACTTCAAGGATGGGGTATTTGTAATGATGGAATATTTCTTTATATTTCTGATGGAAGCAGTTTTATTTATAAGATGGACCCAAATTCATATAAAATTCTTAGTTCAATAAAAGTTCATCAAGGGACTAAATATATTGTGTCAATAAATGAATTAGAGTGGGTAAATGGGGAAATTTGGGCTAATATTTATTATTCAAAATACTTTATTAGGATTAACCCTGATAATGGAAATATTTTAGCATGGGTTAATTTGACTGGACTTGAAGCAAATGAAGATGCTTTTTGGTATGGAGGATATGTTTTAAATGGTATCGCAGTTTATGATCAGAAGATATTTGTCACTGGGAAATGCTGGGAACATCTTTATGAAATTGAACTTGTTTATTATCAAAATATTACAGATGTTCCAAAGTATTAGTTTTTATTAAAGTTTAGGTATATTTTTTTAATCATTACTATAATAATAAAATAACTTTATTTAAAACTAAAGATTTAATTATAGGAATAAAACTAATGATTTAAACACTCCTTCTGGTAGTTTACCAAACATTGGGCAATAATTTTTGCAATAAAGCATATGAGCTCTTCGTCTCCAATTGTTGATTTTTTTAATATATATTTTCATACCTTCACTTGAAGAGTCTACAAGTAATTTACCTGTTTGGTCTTTGATATCTAAAATTTCTGGAGCTGTTTTTATGAATAACTCAACCAAGTCTTCAAGATTTTCTTTTATAGCGATGCTTATTGGAAGCTGATTTCTAACATTTTTTACTGTTAGTAGAGCACCATGAGATAATAAAAGATTACATGTTTTTATGTCGTTAAGCCTTGTTGCTAAATGAAGTGCTGAATCTCCATTCATGTTGAGGATATTTGGATTTGCTTTATATTTAAGTAAAACAGAAATTATGTCGCTTTGCTTGTTTTTGATAGAGTTATAGAGAATTGTGTTGTCATTTTTATCACGCATGTTTGGGTCAACACCTGCTTTGAGAAAGCATTCAAGGATTTGTTTGTTACCTTTTTCTAATGCTCGCTCTAGTGGTGTTCGTTCTTCGATGCCTTCTGTCATTTTATTTATGTAAGGTTTATTTATAAAAGGTTTTTTTATCCTCGGATTTGATTATGGTGATTTTAGAATGATTTTGTAGGTAAAGCTATTTTTTATAAAAGATAATAATTGAAGCTTAAAATATCAAAGTAGGAAATTATGGTGGAAATTTGCAGATTTTAATATAGGTTCGTGAATATAATTTGTGCTAAGATGAAATTTAGATAAAAGCTTGTTAGAAATCTCACTTGATTTTTATTATTTTATAAAAGTTTGAAAGAAAAAATATTTAATCTTTTATACAAAACAACAAAAAATAGCAAGCCAATCTAATTGAAATATCAAACTTTTATAAAGATACTTCTTTGTCTATAATAAAAATATGCGGATATTTTAATATTATGCAACACAGTTTAAATATGCAATTTTATAAATTATTACTTATATCTAAAAATTTTTAAAATCATGTACAAGGAAAGGTAACCCTCAAGAAAGCTCTTAAGGTTGTAGATCCTTAGAATTTAAGCAGGTACACAAACATAAACTAAAGAGACTCTGTTGATTTCCTGCTATACTTTTAAAAATCAACAACTCCATTTATACCCAAATTCCTCCATTTTCTATATGGGATTGTAATACTTTAAAAACTACTTTATAAATTAATCAATAAAATCCTGTAATTCTTATTAATTTTATCAAATATAATCATTTNCTACTTTATAAATTAATCAATAAAATCCTGTAATTCTTATTAATTTTATCAAATATAATCATTTTTGTTGAATTCAATATACTATAATTCATTTAAATAAATATATTTTGCTTTAAAAAACAAAAACTAAGTTTTTAAATAATAAGTTTATTATGTAATATTTTTTACTTACTAACAACTTTGTATATTTAGCATGCATAAAAAATAGTAAAAACTTTATTCTCTTAAAGAAAAATCTAATCTTATCTTATCTATCCTCTTTTCTCTTCTGTTTTTTCTTCCTCAAGTGATTTGCATGCATCTTTTTCATTAGGCTGATCCAAAACAACTCTTTCTGCAGTATCATCTACATTTCTCTTCTTATTCACTACATTTTGTGTAAATATCTGAACAATGCCTCCATAAAAACTCTCTATAATCATAGTATGAAATGTAAATAAAATTACACTTACTAAAATCCATTTTTTTTGCTTATCTTCACACATTCCATCACTTAAAATACAACTTACAGTTATAGTTCCTATAATAATAAATAAAATTAAAGTAAATCCAATAATCCTCCATAATCTAATCATAAAAAGTTGTAGTTTTATATATAAGGAAAATATAGCAAATAAGTTTATGATTAGAAGTGTAGCTAGGCTTGGGAAAATAGATATTGACTGAATTTCAATTTTAAATATAAACAGTTGATTAAAGCTTTCAATAAAACATATGGCACAACAAAATATTCCTAAAAGATGAAGTACTGTGAATGCACGCTTGGAATATGGTTGTTTTATGACTAAGCTGGCTAAGGATATTATTTGGAGAAAATTTAAAGTTTCGTTTGGTGATTTCCAATCATAGATTAAGAATATAATCGCTAAAAAACAGCATAATGGTGTTAATATCATGAGGATAATAGGTATATATATACTTTCTTTGCATCCATAAATAGGATACCATTTTATTTTAATATCTGATGTTTTTTGGTAAGCAAGTTTTATTTTTCCATTTCTATCAACATTAACATTACATTTACTGCTATTCCATAAAGTATTATCATACGAAAAACACTTAAAATTCTCATCCCCAAAATGTTTTTCTTGTTTAAAACTAACAGTAACACTTTTCATATACCCATCCAATCTCTGAAAAATCTCAGTATTTCTATAATCATTATATTTTCCTATAATCTGTAATTTAGAACTCACTATCAAACATAAATCAGCAAGTTCGAATTTCGCAAAGTAAAAATCATAAACATAATTTTCATCTAATTTTGCATCAACATCAATAATTAAATTCTCTTCATAAACTCTAATCTTGCTTGTATTATAAACCCTTAAATTATATAAAATAATATCTTGAGAAAAAAAATTCTTATCACCTGGGAACATATCAAATAAATTATACTGATTTAATTTTAATAGAATATCAATAAATGTTGTTACTTTAGCTTTATTGACAATTTGAGCTATTGCTTTTATAATTGTATAAACTGTTGAATTATCTAAAGAAATCCCAGCTGAAGTAATAGCATTTATTAATATAAATAAAGCATTTTCTGTTTGGTCAGTAGTAAGGAACATATAGTTTTTCATAAGAACTTCAAAACATGCGATAAAGGTTAAAAATTCAGATTTTGTCGAAACTCCTTGTGTGTAGTAATCAATAAAAGCTGAAAAAATTGTGGGAAAAAGACTTGATTTTGTATTTTCAAAATAAAAAATTAATGTGTCTGGAATACTGTCTGCTAAGCTAAGCTCTTGATCAAAGTCGAACTCTTCAAATAATTTCCTATTCCTCTGTGGTAAATCAGCATAATATAAAACACAACCATATTTATCACAAACTTGTACAACAGCTTGTAAAGCACCTGTTTTTCCAAAAAGACTTACTGAATTTTTATATAAATTTTCAGTTACCCAAATTGTATCATTTTCATAAGAAAATCCATATTGATATAATAAACTCCCGTTTTCTGATGAACAATTTTGAGCTTCTAAAGACCATTTTTCATTTAAAAATTTTGCTGTGAAGTTTATGCATTCTGGTAATTTTTTACGAGAAATAAATATAGAAGATATAAGATTTGATGAATTTACACAAGCTGAAACTTGATATGTTTTTCCTGGTTCAAGGAATTCTGGTAAGATTTTTAGATATGATTTGTTTTCGAAAGATGAGACGATTAAAGGAAATTTGTTAAAGCTTGACCATATTATTGAGGATTGGATTGAAGATGTTAATATGCTGTATAAGGTTAATGGGGATTGAGAAATTGTTGAACTTTCTGGGGCAAAAATTTCTAGTAGACCAGATACTGATGAATTAATTGTGATAGATATAATTATGGATTTGGATTTTTGAGGAGTTGATGCTGTGCAATTTAAGGTATAAATTGCTCCGTTTCTTAATTTCTCTTTCGGAATTATTAGTAATGCACCTGTATAGATATTAAATAATATTTTTCCACCATTTCCTATACATAATGAAGAAAACTCTGAGCAACTCCATTCAATTTTTATATCAGCATTTACATCATCAATATCTTTAGCTTCAGCTGCAACTTCAAAGTCATAATCTAAACCTACCGTACTGTTCAATCTGCTTAATTTTAACGAAAGTTCATCATATAAACAATAAATAGTCAGTCTTTTTGATGTAGCTATTTTGCTTCCTGCTTGCACTTTAACTTCAAAAACATAAGTTTTTCCAGGTTTCAAATACCCTTCATTAATTCTTAAAGTTTCCGTTGTCAATCCAGAATAAAATATTCCTGTCTCAGTAGAATTAGGTGAGATCAGACCCCAAGAATAAAATACTGGTCCAGCAAGCCCACATCTATCCGAAACTTGTGCTCTAACACTTAAACCATCTTCTGATTTAATATATATTTCATCACCAGTATTAAAATCTACTTGTATTCTTGATTCATCAGTAATTTCAATAATAACTGATTCAATAGTAAAAGTATTAAACATTATACTCATAACTTTTAATTCTATTTCCAAGCTTCCTTGAGATAGGAATTTTTTTTCAATATAAATTTCTGAAGTGTTTTGCATAAACAAGTAGTTTTCTAAATCAAAATTCCTAGGAGAAACAGTTACATTCCATGAATAAACATAATCAGGATCTGTGATTAAAGTAGAAAAGTATATTTTTGAATTTGAACAAGGTAAAGATATACTGCTTGGATATACAAAATTAATAAAAGGTGTTGGTAAAGGATAGATACATTCTGGGATAAATTGCACAGGCTCATCAGGAAAAGAGCAAATCGCTTCTTTAGATTCAAGGTTTTTGGTAAGAATAATAGCGGTTTTTATTTGAGGAATATAATTATTAGATTGTATTGAAAAAGTTGAATCATCAACTTGGTGGCAAGTGAAATCTGATATGTCAATGTGAGGAAAACTAAAATAATTTATGCAAGGAATTTTACTTAGGATCGGGATTTTCAAAAAATGAACTATTATGCCTTTGTAATTTTCAGTGTAGTAACTGGAAATATCTTCGTTGACAATATAATTTTTACAAGCTTTACAAGAATTGTCGTATGATAAATAAGAGCTGTAACATTCACATTTTGTTTTATCGATACTTGGTTTACTAAATTCTCCACACTTGCAGATATCTTCAATATTTTGTGCATTTTCAGTGCATTTGGTACAATTATTGCTTTCATCTAAATCACTGCATAATGGATCTAAAATGTTAACTGATAATATATTTTTGTGCTGAGCAAATGAATCATTATCAGTATATGCTTTGATATCAATTTCTCCTATAGTATTGATTGAAATATTAAAGCTAGCTTTTCCGTTAGTGTTTTCCTTAGCAGTTTCTCCATTACATATAAATTCTGAGCAATTTAAATATATTATTGCTTGATCTGTATATACTTCTTTATTTTTTTTAAAGATTTCAACTTGTACAATGAAGAACTGGTCTAGCAATATTTTTGTAGATTCAGTAGATAGTGTTATTTCAAAAACTTTATTAATAAAAAATATTGTAAACATTGGAGTGCTTGAATTGTAGTAGAATTCATCATTATAAGCTATAAGCTTAAATTTTCCTGGAGAAAGTACATATAAATTTGTCACATACATATAACCATCATTTTTCACAATACAAGTCCAATCTGACAAATCCCCTTGTGGTTCTAATCGTAATAAAATATTACAAATATCAACAGTAATTTTCATAGTTAATTCTTGATCTTTATATACCCCAATTTTAACCTTAATCTGATTTTCTGAACTCATCGGCTAAATAAATCTTACAATTTCACTAATCATCTCAATATCAAGATACTCTCTTATATAAATCGGAATAAAGTAAGTAAATACAAAATCCCCTTCAATTTTTATAACTGACTTTGCAAGATTTTCAATATTATTTAACTTAAAAAATGCAATCCCATTTTTTGTTACATTGCTAATCATAGTCTCTTTATTTTCACTATTTATATAAACATTTATAGTCAAAGGTAGACGTTTATATAAAGATATTAAATCTTCATCACGACTTAAAGTTATATAAAAATCAAGAACTTCACTTGGGTTTTTCGGCTGTATATTTTTTACCAAAGATATAAAATATGGGATGGCAAAAATTTTAACTTTAAATGAATCAGTAAGCATTATATAATCATTAACTTTAATTATTATTCTGTAAAATATGGGATGGCAAAAATTTTAACTTTAAATGAATCAGTAAGCATTATATAATCATTAACTTTAATTATTATTCTGTACTCTCCTGGATCAGATATTGAAACATAGTTACAAGTATTATCTGTTCTTAATGATGAAGGCCAACTGAAACACAATAAAGTATTTAATGGACTTAATGAGATCATTAAAAAAAATGATTTACCGGTGTAAGCTTGTGTTAATGAATCATCAATATATGGAGAAAATTTTAAGCTAAATGCTGCGTTTGTATAGATGATCTAAGTAATTTATACAGGATTAGAGAAAGATAACTTGTAATAAGGTAGAATTTCAATTTGGTCAGATCCAGAAGCATATCCATAAATATATGTCAAAAAGTAAAAGCTTCCTATTTCATTTATTGATGCATTTACGATTGTATAAATTCCATTATTAGTCACAACTGAACTTTCTCCTGTCCAATTTATTTTAGGTTTTGTCAAGATTTCTAATTTGTATGATCCTTCTTGAACTAAACTCTGAGCTGCCCATATACTCAAAGTCATATTGAAAGTTTGATTAATATGATGTGGCTATATAATATTTACCGGTTCTCCAATAAATTCAAATATTACTTCTAATGGGTATAGATAAAATTCTTGACTAAAATTCGAATGCATTCCTTCTGAATATAAAGTAACACAAAATAAACCAGATACAGCCGTGCTGATGTTATGAAAAGATATTTCACCATTCTCAGTATACCCAGAAATCATTGTAAAGTTAGCAAGAGGAGTTAGAAAAAGGTTTATCAAATAACTACCTTCAGTAATTTTTATAGTAAAATCTTTATCTTGATATACTTGGACTAATATAGAAAAATTAGAATTTATCACTGAAGGCTAAATATAAAATACTATATTCGAAATAAAAGTACTGGAAATATAACCTCCTGTAAATTCAAGGACTTCAACTTCAAAATATCGTGAAATTACACTGTTACAAATCCCTATAAATTTTTTTATACCAAAAGTTGAGAAACTTACATAAAAGGGAGAGTTTCCAAGCGTCCTATCTTGGCTGGTTACACCAGAAAATGTATTGTTATCAATTTCTTTTATTTCATAGTCACAACTAATTAAGTCATTTCCATCATATTCAGCTCGGGTTTCAAGTGTTATTTTGTATAAGTCAGTTGAAGGAACTTGTTCTATACTAGCAGTTAATTGATTGCAATAACTCGAATAAGTAGTAAATGATTCGCTTATAGCATTTTCAAAGCCTGGAGAATGAGCTACAATTTGATATGTTCCCAGACACCAAATTCCTAAATAAAATACCGCATTTCCAGAGTAGGTATATTTTATCCAGCCATATGATTCAAGACTTGAATAGGGTTTAAGATATACATAAACAGGAATATCATTTAAGTACAACCTATTTCCATTACCATCAAACATAGCTACAGATCCATAGGCTCCATAATCTGAAGTATAAAACCAACTATATTCCAAATAGTTAGCTTGAGCAAGCAAGGTGCTGAATATATAAAGCCAGATCATATTTATAAAGATTAAAGTAAGATGGGGTAGATGAATATGTTATAATTGAATATATAAAGCCAGATCATATTTATAAAGACTAAAGTAAAATGGGAAAGATGAATATGTTGTAAATAAATATAGAGTTTCTATGAAGAATAATTTAATCTCAAAATTAATAATGCATCCAAGCTTAGAAGGCAATTTATCATCATATAAAAACCTTAATAAATCATTAAATTTTGAATACTTTTATTTAGGTTATTAAGTGCAAACCTGAAACCTCAAATTATCGAAAACTTGAAAAAAATCTAAATTATAAGCAAAACAAAAAGCTGGTAAACTTTTAGTCTTTCTCTTAAAAACACAGTGGAATTCTCAAAAAAAGCATAAAATCAAAGCATGACCAAACCCAATTTTTTTAAAAAATTCTAAACTTTTATACAAAAAATTTAAGTNCATATAAAAACCTTAATAAATCATTAAATTTTGAATACTTTTATTTAGGTTATTAAGTGCAAACTTGAAACCTCAAATTATCGAAAACTTGAAAAAAATCCAAATTATAAACAAAACATAAAACTGGCGAACTTTTAGTCTTTCTCTTAAAAACACAGTGGAATTCTCAAAAAAAGCATAAAATCAAAGCATGACCAAACCCAATTTTTTTAATAAATTCTAAACTTTTATACAAAAAATTTAAGCTCGAAAAACTTATATTGGAAATCAGTAAATTAGATTTCTAAAACCTATTAAACTTATAATTCAGTAACCCCATCAGTACTACCGAAAAATAGGCAGTTAAATACTTGGTTTGTGAATTCTGGGTAATACTTCACAGCTCTTTCACAATCAGGGCAGAAATTCACTTCTAGTATCTGTGGTTCAAGATTACTATCTAAAATAATATCAATTCCATAAATCGCCCTAGATTTTTCTCTATGCATTTTCCCATCACGACATGCTATAGTGAAAAGTTCTTTTATAGCTTTATATATTTTTCCTTGGGCCGTGGCCCAAGGCTGATTGGTAGAGTTCTCGAATTTACTAACAAACTCATGATCTTTAATATGTCTCATTATATGCCCTGAATAATTCATAACAGTGAAATGAGTTTCGTATGAGAAATGATGAGTATGACTAAGAGTGTATTGGACATTAGCTGAACGTATCCAAAAGTGGTTGTAAATATAAAGGGAGAGGGGTTGAACACTTTTAAGGAGGACTATGAATCTCATATCATTTTTACGCCCATCAAGGAGGAATGGTCTTTCTATATACTTTTGGGCAATTTTCGGCCCGGTTTCAATGAGTCTTGAGACGAAATCAAGAGAATTGGTTATAACACAATCAATACCTCTGGACATATTGATTGGTTTGATAATCCAATGATTGTCTTGCCCGGATTTCTGTCTTTGTAAGTACTCTCCCATAAAAGCTGAGAACTCATGATTTAAATCAAAACTCAAAGGAAACCAAGGGACTTGTGCAGCTTTTTGCACGGTCTGAGCCAGCATGTTTTTCATAACAATACAAGTTTCATATGGAAATTGATTAAGATACTTATCATTGACGAAAGCTTTTGGGTCTATAACTTTAGTCCTTGTCCATAATACTTGTGCATTATCAGCATCTGTAAGGGCAAATTTTTTATCAGTAAGACTATTTTCAAAGAACTCTAAATCAGTCGCTATTCTCAAAGGTAACTCAATTGGTTCTTCATGTAAAGGAGGAATTTCTAGAAACTCATCAGTAAAAGGACTTTTCGCTAAAGTTTTATGCCAATTACTTAAAGCTAAAAACGCATCATGTTGAGGGATTTGAAACCAAGGACAAAGCCTATAAGATCTGAATTCTTGTTCAGTAACATTAGGTAAAAAGTCTCTATATATAATTTCTCCTTTTCTAATATTTTTAATAGGCCAAAGTAGTGAATATGTTATTGAGTCTCCAGTATCTGAATAATAAAGAAAAGGCATAAGTTTACAGTTAGGAGCATCACTATGGAGTATAGATGAACCAAACTCATCTAGTATATACCAAACAGCATTTTCATCATAAGTACTCTGAGTACTTAGCCTATAACAATTAAAATATGCCCACATTTTTGCTATGACATGATCTACAAGCTCTGGTTTACCTTTTTCAGTATCCCATTCATTAATATACTTCAGTCCAGCAAATCTTTTTAAGTTCCTCCAGGCCCAATCTTCTTGCATATTGTCAACTTTAAGTTTCTTCAAAGTAGAACATTGAAATAATGCTGTTTCCCATTCTGCAGTGAGTTTATTTCGACTTATATCTAAAGTTACAACATTAGGGCACATACCTAAAATACTTGGTGATGCACGAGAAATCTCACGATCTGAAAGGTCGAGTTCTATAACTGAAGCTAAATCTAATGAATTGCTCACATATTTCATAGCCCATTCACTTGCTGAACTTGTGAACTTTGAATTAAGAATCTCAATATCAGGATAAAACTGTTCAAAATACATAAAAAGTCCCTGCTCATCTTTTGATATAGGGTTTTCATTAAGCCAAAGCGCTTTAAGCCCAGAAAGAACTGATTCGATTTGCCCTATGCTTTCAAAGTTGTTACCCCAAAGACTTAAACCAAGAGTTCCTTCCATGACCACTGGAACTTCATTTAAGCCTTGATCATCAAAGTCCATACAAAAATCTTCAAAGATTTTAACTGGATCTTGAGATGGATGAAGCTCAAACTTTTCTCCACGTATTTTGACCATAGACTTGAGTCTGTTCAAAAGCTTGTAGTTGTTTTGTAAAGTGTCTCTAAGAGAAGCTATACGAGTTGTCCAAGCATGGTCGATAAGAATCACTTGAGAATTTACTGGAATATCATATGCGGAAAGGACTTCTTGGCTTAAGAACTCGTTGTTTTCATTAACGTGCTGACTTATTGAGAAAAACGATCCAGAGTCGAAAGTTTCGTTTGTGAGTTTGGTGTAGAGCATCTCGTGGAGTTCTTGTGGAAAACTCATTCCATACAGCTGCAATTCGTGTCTGGATAAAAAGTCTTCCATTTATATTAGATATTGTTATAGGATGCTGAGATGAGATTGATTAGAAATATGGTTTAGATTTTTTTTAGGTAAGATATTAGATAATTTATTGAAGTTTAAGGTGAAATTATATATTATATAATAAGATATATGATTTAGGGTAATATATTAATAATTTCATGATTTATTTTTGGTTGATTAATAGAATTTAGGTAAATATTATTGAGTAAAATATTGTAAAAACTTTAATAATTATCACGCTTATCAACTTGATATCCTAGCAAATGCAAACCTAAAAAACTTTAAAAATCTAAAAATTACCTTAAATATTTACTTATTGCAACATTTTTATCGAATAGGTAAATACTTAAACCACTTAGGCCAAGCATCATTATTAACATTCAAATCCGAGTATTCCTGACTATGAGCGCTTCTCGACTGAACTTTAACCAATTTAAGCAAGTCATGATAATACCCAGGTGATGATTTCAAATCCAATTGGTAAGTAAAGATTTCATTTTTCGCTAACAAATGCATAACAACTCTTTTACCAGAACGACCCCATTCCCCAAGTCTACATTCTGAATTAGTTTTATCAACAAGTCTAACATATTCCCTAGGTTTTTTAACAGTATTAATACAACAAACTGAAAAATCAGAGTAAAATCGTAAATACCTATAAAACACAACTTTATGATAAGAAGGAAGATTATCAAGATTTGCTTGACCCTGTCTAAAATATGCAATTCTCGATATATAAATCCCATTAAACCTGATTTTCGGCCTTTTCACCCACATATTTCTCCAGCTTTTAAATGATTTACAGTACTCAGCACTATCAATATAATTCTTTGGATACTCTTCTCCCCATAATTCATTATCATTATTAAAAGGATAAAAAAATGCATTGTCTTGTGGTCTTGAAGTCTTAACCCAATGAGCATGACAGTCTCTTTTATATAAATACCCAGTTGTTTGATCAATCATTCTCCAAGTTTTACATACAAAACATAGGCGAGCTCGCTCGCCTGCAGAGAAAAAACTGAAAATTTCTTTTAAAATCTCGTCTATTATATAAAATACTGGGACTTCAGAGTTAATATATATAGGACTAAGGCTAAATTCTAATGCTAAATGTCCAGTTTTTGGTCCTTCAATAGTATTTTCAGTATTCATTGTATTTAATGAAGATTCTTTAAGAGCTAAATCGACTTGATCTTCTGGGTTTTTTTGGGATTCGTTTGTTTCTTTTTTTTCTGATGGCAACCGATCCTGCAGATAGGCGGCTGTGTCATCAACATTAAACCCTGATATTTCAAGAGCATCTAATAATTGATCTCTAGTAAAAATACCCCCAAATATCCCTGTAAGTTTAAGAATAGCTCGAGCTGTGCTTTCTTTTTGAGCACGTTGAATAGCTTGTTCTATATCTGTATGGGTATTTTCCATTTTTTTAGATTATAGCAAGAGAAATCGAGTTTTAAGATAGAAGTCTAGTGAAAATTGCTGGAATTACTTGTGAATATATAATTCTGAGGATTAGTAGGAAACATAATTTTTTATGATATTTTTTAATGTTTAATTTTTGTTATGATAATATATTTTATGGTCCGAAGAGGGAGTGTTATAGAAACTGATTTTGTTAGACATATATTTTAATACTTGACAAAAAGATGTGCATATAATTATAAACTATATATTAAATCAAATATAAATGCCTGTAAGTCTTTAAATATGGCCGACGTCACATCTTAAGTAAGAAAAATATTTCGAAAACTAAACTTCCTTATAATATAAATAGACAGTAGCTTATTCTATAAACTAAAACCTTTTCAGTATAACCTATTAATCCATAGAATTTTTTATATTTTTACATTCAAAATACTTATATTCTCTTCCTCCATATTGTAATAATATTTTCCTTATAAAATTTCACTAACTTATGACATCATCATATACTACAAACTATCACCATGACAGCATTTTTAACATATACATCACATATAAAATATGGAAAAAAACTTACTAGGAGAAGATGTAGCAGATGCATTATTTGCTGGAATAGATCTAGAAGAATTATCTCATGATATTATATTAAATTCTTTACTAGAGTCTCCAGAAAACATAAGAGAACTTTTATCAGGGAAGATTTTTCCAATGTCAAGAGATCAAGTCTTAGATCTGTTTCGTGAATTTGAGACAGAAGGTCTTATATCTCAAGAGTTTTCTATTAAAAACTTAAATGATGGGGAGTATAATATTGATCAAGTGACTGAAATGCTTAATCTCATGTTTACAAGAATTCTTCAGCAAGAATAAGAAGTAATTTTTATCTTGTATTAAAAATAATTATGTTTTTGTGAGGAATTTTGATTTGGTTTGTAGAAAATTGTGTGATTTTAAAAATGATAATTTTCCTAAAAACCATCCTACCCCTAATTGATTTTTTAAAAAATCAAAAAAAAATTAGTATTTTCATCTATTAATCCCAAAATTCCTTCATCTATAAAATACCAAACAAAACCATTCTTAAATAATTTTCCATTTATTTTCACCCAAACTGCAAGGATATCATCATAAAAAATCTCCCTAATTTTCCACTTTTATTTCTATCCAAAATCATCTCAAACCCAAAAACTTTCCCTTAAAAAAAATAAAATAACTTAATATCAATCAATTTTTTTTAACTAACGCAGCGAATTGGCCAATTTTATTTTGTGGAATCCCATAAATTGAACTTAACAAAGCAGTCTAAATATCCCTTACAATTTTATCATTACAAGAAAATCCACTATTAATAGTTTCTTCTTTAAAACCTATATTTTTCATAGTCTTAGGTGATCCTAATGGCTTTACATATTTAGGTGACCCACATTCTCTATTAACATTCCTACTTTTTCTATCTTTTTTATCACAATCATACACATCTCCAATATGATTTCCTTTTATCATAATCGTCTTAAGTAACTCTTCTATCTTTTTCTCTTTTTGTATAAGAATTTGTTCTTTAAGCCTTAACATATCTTCATGTGCTCTATTTCTTATCTCACGTTTTTCTTGATATTTTCTATACAATTCATAGCTTTTTGCGTCAAAATTCTCTGTACTTTTATATACAAATTTGTCTATACTACTAGTTGAACTTCGAGTACTACAAGGAGGAGATTCATGTAATGAAAGTGCCTCGAAATTTTTTGCTTTTTCATTTCTAATAGATGATGGGGATAATTGAGGAGAATATCTTGTAGCTGATGGGCTATTCCCGCGCTCTGGGCTAACTTTTTTTCTAAATATTTCTGAAGTTGGTGACGAAAGTATTTTCTTTTCAATGTTGTGAACTGAATATAATGGTTTGTTAATTACTAGCGGTTCTTGGTAATTTTCAAATTTTTTATTGCTTAGTAGATTTGATTGTTGGTTTTTAGTGGAAGGATTGGTTTTTTTTGGCTTTTTAACTGTTTGCTGGGGGTAAAAGTCTTTTATTAGTTTTTCTTTTCTTTCTTTTATAAGATTTATGCTTTCTGTCAGGTAAAAGTCTAGACCCTCATCTAGAATCCCNTATTAGTTTTTCTTTTCTTTCTTTTATAAGATTTATGCTTTCTGTCAGGTAAAAGTCTAGACCCTCATCTAGAATCCCATCTTTTTTCAGACTAAGCTTTTCTTTTTCGATGTTTTTTTCTTCTTTTTCTAATTCTCGTATAAAATCTTCGAGTTTTAGACGTCTGTCCATTTATANCATCTTTTTTCAGACTAAGCTTTTCTTTTTCGATGTTTTTTTCTTCTTTTTCTAATTCTCGTATGAAATCTTCGAGTTTTAGACGTCTGTCCATTTATATGGTATTATAAATTCTATGCTCATAAAGAATTTCTTGTTATTTCGTATAAAAGATAAGGAAAATCTTGTGGAAAAACATTAGGCAATTAATTAATATATGTAAGGTTACTATAAGATTTTATTAGTAAATATTATTTATCATATTATACTATTATTAAAATAATCGGTGTTTTGAAAGAATTTGATATTTAGACTTGAGAATTATTCTGGGTTGAAGAGATAGAATGGATGTGATATTTCAATAAGTTTTATGAAACTTTTGTGAAAATTAAGATAAGGTCTAAAATTATATTTATTAGGAAACAACTAAATAAAACTATTACAATTTATGATACAAATATAACAATAACTGATAGATAATTATTTTTTTATAGATTTTATCATTGTTAAAACATATATTTTATTTTTGAAATATCATCCCCAATTCAGTCTTCATTAAAATTCAATCAATGATCTCTGATTAAAATCCATATTTGCATCTCTTTTATAATAATCATATATGGAAGAAGCAAACAAAACTTCAGCACGTTCAATAACCCCAATCGACAGTTTCTACAACACCGAAGCAGACAAAGAATATTTTTCATCCATAGATCGTAATTATATAAATACAAAAAGCCATAAACGAGTAACATCTAGTGATACACAATACTATAAACTTGACTCATCTCCAGCAACAGAGAATTTTTGCAGCAATTGCATAAGACTAGAAAGAAACATTTCAGACCTTAAAAAAAGACTTCAAAAAGAAAAAGAAAAGTTCGAAGTCAAAGAAAAACATATTCGTCAGTTAGACACTCTCTTACAAATAAAAGACAAAAGGCTTAAAGAAGAAGAACTATCTTTAACATCAGAAAAACAAAGTTTAAGCTATGAAATAACTGATTTAAAAAAAACATTACATGATATGTACCAAAACAGACATCAAGGTGAAAATGAAAGAAAAATTTTGATTAAAGAAAATTCAAATCTTACTTTAGGTATAAAAAAAGCTGAAGCAAGAATAGCTGAACTACAAAAAGGTTTGAAAAAGTATGAGAATGAGAAAAAAACTAATGAAGAGAATATGAAAAACATAGTTATGAAGAATTTAGAAGCTAGGGAAAATGCTGTAAAAGCTAAGGAATCGGAGATTATGTTGGAGTATCAGAAGATTAATTATGAAAATGAGTTGATTGATCAGAAAAATTATAAGCTGACTTATTATGAACAAAATCTTTTGATACAAGAACAGTCGATAAAACTTAAGTATGAAGAACTTTCTAGTTATAGTAATGAATTGGAAAGGACTAAATGTAAAATTCAAAAGGAACAAAGGAAGTTTGAAGAAGAAACTACAGCACAGTTATTAAGTTTTAAAACTAAAGAAAATTCTCTTACTACTCAGGAGAAAGCTTTTGCATCGAAAATGTCTATGTTGAATATTGAACTCGATAATTTAGAAACTTTGAAAATCAAACTTCATGAACAAAAAGCACTTCTTGATAAAGAAATTAACAACTACAAAAATTTACAATTAGAAATCATAAGAGAGCCAATGAACTCATCAGAAATTGAATCTGAATCAAATGCTTATAATGATGAAAAAGAAAAATATATTGAGGAAATGATAGAAAGACTTAATGAAGAAGAGATCAAATTTACTGAGCGGATAAATGATTTTAAAAAAACGGAAGAAAATATAAAAAATAACTTAGAATACTATAAAAACCGATGTGAAGAACTAGAACAAAAAGGTATAAGTAAAGATTACAGTCAAATTGCAAATTTAGAATATCAAGAAAAATTTCTCTCATTACAAATCCAAGAAGAAGAACTTACTAATATGGAAAATCATTTAAATAAAGAAAGNACTGAGCGGATAAATGATTTTAAAAAAACGGAAGAAAATATAAAAAATAACTTAGAATACTATAAAAACCGATGTGAAGAACTAGAACAAAAAAGTATAAGTAAAGATTACAGTCAAATTGCAAATTTAGAATATCAAGAAAAACTTCTCTCATTACAAATCCAAGAAGAAGAACTTACTAATATGGAAAATCATTTAAATAAAGAAAGAGAAGATATTGATGCTACTGCTGATCTAGTAAAATCACTTAATGAGGATTTACAGGTACAGAAAAAAATTCAGGATGAAGAATATGAAAGGATTAATAAAGAAAAAGAAAAAATTGTAGAACTTTTGAAAAAACAGGAAGAAAGAACTAAAACTCTTGCTCAAAAGGAACAAGAGTTAATAAGTTTTCATGAAAGGCTGATTGAGATGGAAAAAAAATTTTCACAGGATTCAGCTAAAGGGGATGCTAAAAACTTATCAGAGTTTGATTTTCCTGAATCGTAAGTTTTAAATATAATGATAGTGTAATGAATATAAAAACATCAAAATAATTCCTATCAAAAAAGCAGTATTTTAATCTATTCTTCCCAAAACATTTTTTTATAAGCAAACCCCAACTACCACATCCTCAGCATATCCACAGTATAACTCTATTTCCCTATTATTAATAAACCTATTCTATATCACTAACTAAAAAAATATCAAAAAATATCCTAAACCCATAATGCTTTAATCAACACTTCACATATAAATCAGTTACCCGAAGGGCATTTATTAGCTTTATGTCCTAAAACACCACATCGAAAGCACCTAACAGTTTGATACTCAGGATACAATCCTGCACATCGATTAGCTGAATGCCCAAAGTTATTGCATTTATAACAATATTCTGAAAGTTCTTCAAATCTATTATTCTCACATTCAGGATGTAGTTTATAAAATGCTTCAGCTAAATAGTCTTCAGATATATTTTTAAGATGATATTTCTTACATATATCTCCGGCGGGACATTGACCTGCTTCAAAGAACTCAAAGCATAATTCACGCCGGACATGCTTGTATTTGCAAAATTTACCTTGTTCACAGAAGCCTAATTATAAATTACCCATGTTATAATAAGCACATTCTTTTAGATTCTTTTTTATTATAGCTGAATGGCGGAATTTGCAGTCAGGGTTATTACATGAACCATCTATAGTGAAATTTCGGCATTCAGGAAGTTTTTCTGCGATGATTTCGTGGAGGAATGGACATAAAGGCCCTTTTTTACAATCCCCGTATAGTAAAATAGCTTTGCAAACAACTTCTCTTATTGGCTGTATGTGCTTAAGTTTGCATTGGATTCCTTCAGGGCAGTAACCTGTGAAAAAAGCTCGGCATACTCGGCTGTCCCATGCGTCTGCGTTAATCAGTGCATTTTTTAGCTCTTTGCCTGCATTGTCTCCCATAATTATATATTTTTTTTTGGAAATTTTGTGTTTTTTATAGTTTGTTTAGAGGGGTTTTGTTGGTTTAATCTAGGGTTATTGGGAGAAGAAGGATTTTTTGTGAATTTCGGTTTTGAGTTAGAGTTTATGTGCTGGCAAATAATGCATTTTTTACATTGATGGTATGTGTTAAGGATTAAGGGTTATGAATTTTATAGTATGTGGATTGTATTTAATAGAATTTATATAGTAACTCTTTTCAGAACAAAGAAATAATAAAAAATTCCAGCTTCCATTTTCTTAAACTTAGCGTTTTTAATTAGTTTATCTTACATGGTTTTCAAACTATTCATACCATAAAGAATTTTAAAAAAGTATCATTCACTAACATTTCAAAAGCCTACTCTAATTTCATAATCTAAATTATTTGCACTTACACTAAAAACTAAAAGCAAAAACTTATCCTTCCATATAAAAATCCTGAATTTAATTTTCTTGAAAAATAATTATTATAAGGTGGTTTCTTTGATTAATAAATAATTTAAATATAATTTATGGTCTCTATATTTAGTTATGTAGACAGCTCAAAGTTCTGGATGAAGTATTCTCCAGCATACGAATCATGTCTATCTCAGACTTTATATCTAGGAACTCTAAAAAGGCAAAAAAATCAAAAGTCTGGTCAATTGGTAAAGCATTTATACCAACTAACCTCAACTGCTCTAATCGAAATGGACGATAAAGGAAACCCATATAAACTCGCTTATCCTCATTGGAAGCTCCTCGACCCTTTTTATGAAGAAACATCAGATGGGCCGAATTTCGGATTTCGTCTAGGCCGTAAGGATTTTTATGCAGAATCATCAGAATCCTTAGATCGTTGGATTGAATGTCTTAAAAAAATCTGCATCGCTTCAACATTTGAAGAAGATTTTGCTATTATAAAAGAAATTGGTAAAGGGAGCTCAAGTACAGTTTATCTAGTTGAAGACCTTGATACTCGTAAGCAATATGCTGCAAAATGTGTACATAAATCTTTGTTAAAAGAAAAAAAGAGTAGCTTTCGAAATTTGATACAAGAAATTAAAGTTTTATATGAGTTGGATCACCCAAATATCGTTGACCTTTATTATGTATATGAGACTTCTGATTGTGTATATATGATTATGGAATATTTTCCACATGGAGATTTGTATAAAAGGATTTTACAGAAAAAATATTTTAGTGAAGAAGACTGTGCAAAATTTGCCAGTGCTTTGTTGGATGCTTTGGATTATATTCATTCAAGGCATATTGTACATAGAGATTTGAAGTTAGAGAATATTATGATGATAGGGGAAAATGATTATGAATTTAAGATTATTGATTTTGGACTTTCGTATGAAGGGATTCAAATGCAAACTGAGAGATGTGGTTCGCCTGGGTATATTGCCCCTGAAATGTTGAGGAAGTGTAAATATAATCATAGAGTGGATATTTTTAGTGCAGGAGTGATAATGTATATAATAATTACTGGGCAACATCCGTTTAATGCTAATAGTGCTAGTAAGATTTTGAGTAAGAACATGAAATGTAAGATTAAAGACCATTTCATGTTGAAAGATAGAGCGAAAGAATTTGTTATGAATTTACTCCAAGCTTTACCTCAGGATAGGCCTGATGCAATATGCTTTTTAGATCACCCATGGATTTCTAATATGAAGAAAACTTCAGTATGCCATTTCATAGCAACATCATCTACACGTGTAGGCTCTGTAGTAATTGAATAGCAAGATAACATTAAGCTAATTTATATATAAAATCTTTATTTGACTAATAGAAATAATTAGATATACTAATCAGTAGTAATAGAAGATAATATAATAAGCTTTATCTTAGGAGCATTTACAATTTTTATATCTTAAATTATTTTTTCCAATTTAAATGTCCTCATCCAAAACTGTAACACTGGCTATTGCAGGTGCAGCAACCCTTGGGACAAAAAGTGTAAGGTTCTCTATATCATAAAAAAAATTATGATTATTCATACAAATATATTAAAACTGACACAAAATCCAAAAAAAAAAACTTCGGAGCCTTCTAAAAACTCACAAAACAAGAAATCAGAGAAAAATACGGAAAAAGAACCATAAAAACTATATGTATTCCTACAACATAAAATCCCAGTTCTTGAAACAAATGATAAAAATCACCCAAGTATGGAAGTTAAATATACAGGTATTCCATCAATAGCTTTACCTTGCTGTGAATTTTATAAGACATAGAAAAAAACCTCACAGTTATTGGACCGATAAAATCTCCCCAACTTTATCATCAAGAAAAAACTCTATAGTAGTCTCTCATAAAACCCAATAAGAATATTAAAAAAAAAATATCAAGAGAAGTAGCTTAAAAATTCTATAACATCATTAATAATACCATCTGATATCCCAAGAGTTTATGGGTTTAATGATAAACTACATATAATTAATGCTTATTTTTAGTCGATGATGAAGAAGTTCGTAATAAGACGACTAGATCTTAAAATTATCATTGGATTAAAGGTAGACCTAGATAAATATGTCTGTGAGTATTTTAGGCAGTAGAGAGTCTGGGCAGAATATCAGGGATACCAACGTCCGTGCAGTGCAAGCTGTGGCTAATATTGTCAAATCCTCACTTGGGCCAAATGGATTGGATAAAATGCTAGTTGATGAGATTGGTGATGTTGTAATATCAAATGATGGGGCTACCATACTAAGAAGCTTAGAAGTTCAACATCCTGCTGCTAAGGTTTTAGTTGAGTTATCAAGACTTCAAGATCAAGAAGTTGGGGATGGGACAACTTCAGTGGTCATTGTTGCAGCAGAATTACTTAAGCGGGCTAATGATCTAGTCAAGTATAAAATACATCCAACAACAATTATTGCAGGATATCGTTTGGCAATGAAAGAAAGTATTCAATATATAAAAGACTATCTTTCTGTGAAAACAGAGAGCCTTGGAAAAGATGCGATACTTAATGTTGCAAAGACATCATTGAATAGTAAACTTATTGGAGCAGAAAGTGATCATTTTGCTAATATGATTGTTAGTTGTGTTGAAGCTGTAGGTGTTGTGGGGCCTAATAAGGATGTGAAATACCCGATAAAATCAATAAAGGTCCTTAAATGTATTGGGTTAAGCGCTAAAGAAAGCGTGCATTTGAATGGATTTGCGCTTATGACTGGCCGAACTGCTCAAGGTATGCCGACTTCGATTAAAAATGCCCGTATTGCTTGTTTGGACTTTAACTTGAACAAATTCAAACTCCAAATGGGCATCCAAGTCCTTGTAAACGATGCGAAAAACCTTGAGAAAATCAGAATTCGTGAGTTGGAAATCACTAGAGAACGTATACAAAAAGTTCTTAAAGCTGGAGCTAATGTTGTACTTGTGACTAAAGCTATTGATGACTTTGCATTAAAATATTTTGTTGAAGCTGGGGCAATTGCTGTTAGAAGAGTTGATAAAAAAGATATAAGGAAAATCGCTAAACAATGTGGGGCTGAAGTTCTTATAACTTTAATGAATAATGAAGGTGAAGAAGTGTTTAATGAAAGCTCTTTAGGCTCTGCTGAAGAAGTGACTGAAGAGCGTCTTGGAGATAATGATTTTATATTTATCAAAGGTATGAAAAAATCATCATCACAAACTTTAATCTTAAGAGGAGCTAATGAATTTATGCTAGATGAAACCGAAAGATCAGTTCATGATGCTATTTGTGTAGTTAAAAGAGTATTAGAAAGTAGAAGTGTTGTTGTTGGTGGAGGGGCTGTTGAAACTGCTTTGAGTATATACTTAGACTCATTTGCTAGAACTTTAGGATCTAAAGAACAATTGGCTATATCAGAATTTGCTGAGAGTTTATTGGTAATTCCTAAGACTTTAGCTATAAATGCTGCACAAGATGCTTGTGATTTATTAGCGAAAATGAAAATGTATCATGCAGCTTCACAGAGTAGTAGTGAGGAAAAAAAACAAGAATACAAATATGTTGGACTTGATTTAGCTAATGGAAAAGTGAGGAATAATTTGAAGGCAGGAGTCTTGGAACCTACTATTTCTAAAATTAAAAGTTTGAAGTTTGCTACAGAAGCAGCGATTTCGATTTTGAGAATTGATGATTTGATTGAACTTGCCCCTAAGCCTGAGAAGGAAAGAGATGGGCATTAGTTAGTAATAGTTTGGTTATATAAGATGGATTTAGATGATTTGACTTAAGTAAGTTTTTGCCAGTTTTGCATATTTTCATCACAAAAATCAGTGCAAACTTGCACCTTTGGAACAAAGTACTTCACACTTTCAAAAAGTGGAATAACAAACTTAGAACTAAAATACACTTGTGATTCTGCGATATTTGTGCTAAATCTATCACATATTGGAGAAATATTAATATGCAATTCTCTTTCTGTATCTCCTTGTGCGAAATTTTCTTCTATAATTAGATCAGCCCATTTTTTAGATAAAGCCCAAGGACGAGTTTATATAAATAATATGATTGATTTTCTTAAATTATATTTAAAAAGGAAAAACATAATAAATTATAAACTTTATAAGTTAAGAATTGTTAGTACAAAAAAATCAGCTTAATATAGCATATGCTCAACTTTAAGGTCTTAGTATGAATTTTTTTTTTTAAAACGAGTTGGATTTGATATATCAGCTGCGTGCATAATCATCTCCAGAGCTTTAATTTTCCCATGGTCCTTATAAAAATCCTGAACTTTCATATTATGGTATTCTTGCAAGTCATTAAAGTGTCTTGAAAAATCTGTAGCAAGTACCGTCTTAACTATTGTTTTCTTATATTTTCTCACTGTGCAATTATCAACTTCTAACCAGAAATTGCATTTATCATTTTGATAAATTACTTCAAAAGCACTCGACACATGAAAATTTTCTAAAACAGTCTCTTCATTATCCCCAAAACTCCTTCATCCCAATTTCCTACTTTCTCATTTTCTCATTTTCTCATTATAAATCCTAGCTAGCTCATGATCAGTATTAATCAAAAACGCATTATTATACCCAGGATGTTTAAAATCATGAATACTTGCACTAATTAAAAGCAAAATAACATTCTCTAGACTTATTTGTAAAACACTACCAACCTCACATTTTTCAAACATAAAATATATAAACTAAGTAACATCAGCTGCATGTGTATAATTATGATAAGGATTTTTTAAATACCCATTTTGTATTTGTATTGTAAAATTTGTAAACTCCTCTATTCTAAACATAATCTGCCCAAAGTCATATTTATAATAATAGAAATTCATTAAAGTCACTAGTTCATTATTGCAAGTTTTTGTTTTAAATGCGAAAATATCAAAATATTCACTATCGATATTTGATATTTCTTTATAATTAAAAGCTTTTATCGCAGGAATAATTTCAGTATTGTAAAAAATTGTTTTAGAAGATGTTGTGACTTTATTGGGTTTTTTTGGATTTTCTTTTAGAGAGTAGAAGATTGAGTATAATTGACAATAGAGTTCTTTGTTTTTACGAACTTCATCAAGTTTTAGAGTTTTGGTTAGGATTTTGGTAAATTTTTGGTTGGAATATTGATATAAGGTACTTTTGTAATCTTTTAGTTGGATGAAGATAATGAGAATTAGACGAGTTAGGTTGAGGGAACCGGGGATTTGGAGATGGGACATTTTAGGATGACCATTAACTTATTGGGAATTTAGGGTTTGAAAAATGGGTATGTAGAATTATAGAGGTTGGTAATAGGATATCTTTATAGGCTTTTCTTTTTTTTTTTTTTAAATAGGATTACTGGAATGATTATAATTTTTTTGAGTGGGGTTATTATTTTAATATTTTGAAAGGAGTACAGCTGAATTTTTTATTGGAGTTAAGAT
>MPUH01000583.1:0-44557 GCA_001970955.1 Stentor coeruleus
AAGAAGAAGTTCGTCTTAAGTCGGAAGTTTATTTTAATTAGACTTAGTTAAAGGGTTTAAACTTTAGAATTTGTATTATACATTTTTAATTCACATGAACTATAATTTTTGGTATTATTCAGTAATTATATTAATTATGGTACTCAAACGCTAAATTTTTCATTAATTTATATATTTTTTTAACTTACAATATAGTAAAAACTAGACAGTTCTGCTATTTAGAATCTTAAACAAATATATTTTATTAACTACTAAACTTATAATTCCCTCATGATTATCTAACCTAAAATCACAGTATAAAAAATATTCACATCATAATATTCCCTCGATAAAAAGATTTCTATCAGAAAAAACATGAAACCAACATTTCCTATCATCATTTTCTAAATTAATCATATATTATCTTATTCACTCAAAACATAATAAATAACATTATCAACATTTTTCAAGTATCCAACCACATATATCTATTCATAAAAATCTTTAATTTCTTGCATAATCAATCCGAAATCTACTAATCTTCCCCATTTATAATAAAAACTATGCTTAATCTGGGAAATTATCGGATAATCCGTCCTCTAGGCGGGGGGACATTTGGTAAAGTTAAACGTAATCCCTAATTAGTTGCCGAGCACAAAATAACTTCATCTCTTGTAGCAATAAAAATTCTAAGCAAAAGAGAAATCCAAGAAAGAAATCTCCTTAGAAAAGTCAGACGCGAAATCCATGTTCTCGAGAACTTTCATCATCCTAATATTATAAAACTCTATGAAGTTATTGATTCTTCAACAAACCTTCTTCTAGTAATGGAATTTCTACCTGGAGGTGAGCTTTATAACGTAATTGAACGAAATGGGAAACTTTCAGAAGAAAAAGCAAGATATTACTTTCAACAAATCTTAGCAGGTTTAGAATATGTACATCAACAAGGATATACACATAGGGATTTAAAACCAGAAAATATTCTTTTAGACAAAGATGGGAATATAAAAATTGGGGATTTTGGACTTAGTAACATTTTACCACCTGGTGAGTTTTTAAAAACATCATGTGGATCACCTAATTATGCTGCTCCTGAAGTTATAAGTGGAAGTAAATATTGTGGTAGTGAAGTTGATGTTTGGAGTTTGGGTGTTGTGCTTTTTTCTCTTGTTGCTGGGCATTTACCTTTTGATGAAAGTGCAATTCCAACACTTTTTGCTAAGATTAAGTCTGCAAGATATGACATTCCTTATTTCTTTTCGGAAAACCTTAAAGACTTGATTCGTAGGATTTTTACTATTGACCCTATTGCTAGGATTACTTGTAATCAGATATGGAAGCATCCATGGAATAATATAGGAATACCTTATACAATTCCATGCTCAAGGATGATGAAAGAACTATACAGAAAGGAAATAAATATAAAAGCTTTGAGAGATACTCTTTCCTACCCAGAATTCACAAATATTAATATAGAAAAAGATATCTTGGATGTCCTTTTTAACAAAACACCTGATAATTATGGTATCAAACCTATCTATAAAATCTTTGTCGATATCGGCCTAGCTGTAAAAAGAAAAGAAATCAATCATTTTCCTATAAAAAAAAGCATTTTCAGATCCTTTGACTATGGAAATCTTATCCTTGAAGGGACGACAAAAGCATCATCATCAATGGAAATCGACTCAGATTCACAAATTCCAAACAATTGGGTTTTTGGCTTTAGATGCGCATTGCAAGCTTATTTTTTTACTGTAAAACTTTTAGAAGGGTTTACAAAAGCTGGACTAAGGTGGAAGAGACTTTCATCTTTCCGTTTGAGTGCGAAAAACCAAAAGACTAAACTGGAAGTAAATATTTTCAAGTTTGAAGATGCGCTTGTTGTGGATTGTATGGTTATAAAAGGTAGACCTATGGATGTTCTAGACATACTGCATGCAGTTTATGTTTATATTTATAAGAATATGCATTATTGAATTTTTTTTAATAAGTTTAGTATGATAAGAGTAAGTTTTTTTTATAAACATCAGTGGGTGTTAAAGTTTAAAAAAAAAAAATTACTTATGAGATTATGGAGCAAGAAAAAAATTTTGATAGGCTTATGATGACTTAGTTTATAAAGTGCAAATTTCCTAATTATTTTTAAATGACCTATTTCTTGAATGGGGATCACCAACACTGGATCTGTTAATAGAGTTTCCGATACTAGGACTTGTATATTTTTCTACTGCAGGTGGTGCAGCTTTAATCATTTTATCAATATAACCATGAATTCCCTGATCAAGTGATAGCCTCTTCACCGAATAAAAACCATACCTTTTCGGTTGCTGTAAATTATTCCTCTGAGTCAATGAGCTTCTAGGCGATAATTCATTAAACGAAACAGGTGTTGCCTGTGATTTTCTATACCCTTTTGGACTAATAACCATTGCCATAAGTAGTCTTCTAAACCCTTCAAATACATTTTTAACAAGATTTTTACTATAAATCCTCTCTAAAGCATAAATCACTTTAACCTTTCCAAAAAACTTATTTTTTATCATCCCAAAAATATCTTTGCATAATAATTTCTTATATCTTGCATATATTATTTGCAGTAAAGCATACATTTTTGTAGCTCTTTTAATAGAATATTTTCTATACAAAGAACTGATACGGTCAACATACATTTTCCAGTCTTTGAAAAAATGATGTTTAAGTTTTAAAATGTTATCCTCTTGTTTTTTCTGCAAAAGTCCTTCGAGTTGGTAGAATTTTACCTTCCACTTCATATTTCTATCTTTTTTAGTGCTTATAAAAGATTTAATGCTTTGTAAAGCATGATTTTTATGCTGCTTGTGTTGGTTTTCGAGTATTGAATGAATGATGTTGGCTGATTTGTGGGTTCGGTATATAGAAATACTGGTTTTAAACTTGGAAAAAGCATTTTTTAAGGGTTTTTGATGGAATTTTGTGTACTTTTTTTCTAGAAAAAGGAAGAGTTTCGTTAAATAAGGTACAACTAATTGAGGAATGTAAATATATGAGTTGTTTTTTATAAGGATTTTCTGGTTTTCTGATGATGTTTGAGTTTTGTATTGAGGAGATTGACTTTCACCTTCGTATTTTGGACTGAAAATACAGATTTTATAAGTCCCACTGAGCTTGGTCTGAACTTTTATAGGGTCAAAAGCTGTACGCAAAGCTTTTAAAACTAAACTTTCAAGTTTATCAGTTCCAAGACAGATACTCAAACTTATAAGCTGGGGTTTTATAGATGTCAATGTTTTTACAGCTTTTCTGGTTGTGTTTTTTATTAAGGAATCAAGTCTACAAATCCCAAGTTTCCTTTTTAAATCATTTTCTCGATAATTATTGTTGATTATTGATTTAAAATATCTTCTCATATACAAATTCTTCAGTTTTTCAAGTTTTTTATTCCCCAAATCATCACGAAGTTCTTGGATTTTGTATTTATTGCTGATTATTCTCATAAAAGGTCTGCGCATATGCACTCTTTGCACTTTTTCTAAAGATTTCAACCCTAAAGTCAGCTGCGGAAGAGAGTTTTCAGTTGCAATTCGTATCAATGATACAAAATATTTATGTGTATTTTTCTGAAAAAGCCTTTTCAATATTTCTGTCCCAGTAGACGATTGAAAACCTCTTAAAACATGAGAAGATCCTATAATTGGCTTGAGGTATTTGGACAATACTGAATTTTCAATATGTTTAATTGTTTGAATAAAAATACGTCGATGAAGTTTTATTATTGACACATAATGATGCCATTCATGAATAAGACTTCGTTTTTTCTTTTCTTCTTTGAGTTTTATATAATAATAAGCTTTTGAATGTTTGATTTGGTTCTTTAGTAAAGCGGTAAAAGACTCAAATATAAGTTTTGAGTTAATTCTTTTAATAATTCTCCCAACTGTATTTAGAGCTTTTTCTTGTTTTATACTCTCTAAATCATTACCTCCACTTGCTTGTTTTCGCCTTTGTGCCTGTCTCCTGTTTTGTTGTTTTTCTAATATTTTCATTCCACCAAGGATTTTACTTGATCTTTTAGCTAAAAAGCTCCATTTGGCCATTTTGAAAGACATTCGTTTCTTATGAAGTTTCTCAGCAATCTTGAATATCAAAGATCCGGTAAAGACCTTGGAATTTATTATAATGCACATTTTATGTAGAAGCTTTAGGTTTAAAAATGCATTTAACAGGGAAACAGCATTGAGATGGGCTTTTGGAATTGGATCAGGTTGGTTTGTAGGGATGCTTTTGAACTTTGAGATAGTTACTTGATCCATTTTTAAGAGAGATTATATAAATATGATTTGTCTTGTATGATTTGACAAATTTTGATTAGATGTTGGACTGGTTTAAGTTGAAGATTTTTGTGGGAAAATGATAGGAAATTTGGATAAAGGATGAGGATTTAAGTTTTAACTTGCTTCGTTTAAAGAGTTGGATTTTTTTTTATTAGATAGTTTTTTGGTGTTAGATTGAAAAGAAAGGTTTATATATATTTGAGATTTTTAGAAGATAATAAATATGTATAGGGAGTTATTATAAGAAATTTGGCTTTGTAAAATATTTATACTTAAAAGATAGGGTTTTTAAGGGTTTAAATCGAATTTGTTTTTAAGGTTGGGAAATTGTTAGGAAGTTATTTAAAAGGCATGCTTATGATAAAAATTATTGTTTGTTTTTCAGATTGATTTATTTCACTTTTTGCTGCTAAATTTTATTGATATATAAAATTAGACTATCATATATAATCATAATTTTTTATGTACAAATATATCTTTTTTCTTGTATTTTCATTCCTAAAAGACTATATAAATTAGAGACCTAATCAAATTTCCTCTAATAAATTCCAAAAAATCAACATAATCTTCATCACTATCTTAATTTATCTTGCTAATTAATAAAAATGTCATCATCTCCAATACCAAAAAAAGGTAGTTTTTCAAAAACCAATTCTGGTTCAAACATCCACCGTAGGGCCACATCATTTAAAATGCTAAAGCCAAACTACGCAAGACCATTTGAAACCCTAACACCCAATACAGAAGAAAACTCAAAATCCCAGTCCCCAGAAAAGGTCATCAAAACTCTTCAAGAAGAACTTAAAAAATCCAACGAAAAAAATCTGTATTTAAAGCAAAAAATCCACTTACTCAAAGAGAAAATCTCATATCTAACCTCAATAGAATCATCTAAACCTCTAAAAGACATACCAAATATTCAGTCTGAATGCCTAAAACTTATAGACAGTCTTTTCGTAAGTATTGAAAAACTATGCAATTCAGCTAATAAAAACAGTTTAGATGAGGATTTCGAATTGCGACTTATAGAAAGTTTGCAGGTTTTTCAAAAAAACACAGACATAAACACAAGTTTTTACATGAAACAAATTCTTAATTTGCGACACAGTTTCTGCAATGACCTTATTTCTCCAGCAGATTCTATAAAAAACGATAGTCCTGTTATTAAAAAGAACAATAGAAGTGTATCTACTATTATTGCTTCTACAATAAAAATATATGCAGTTGCCCTTAAAGATAGTCCGAATAATGGGAATTGTTTAAGTTTCCGTAAAGGAGAGATTATAGAAATTGCGTATATGAAAAATGGGCTTTGTGAAGGGAGGATTGGGGATAGGAAAGGAGTGTTTTCAGCTGAGTTAGTAAAAATTGTATGATTGTTATATGAGATATAATTAAAAGTTCAATTTAAGATGTAAAGTTTTATAGTTTTTAGAGAATGTAGTTAATAGATTATGTAAAATTAGGATTTTATAATAGGGGACTATAATAAATCGGCAAAGGGACGCAAGTTTTAAGTTTTCTCCACATATTTAGTTAAACTTGAATTATTTATAAAATAAAATAAANGCAAGTTTTAAGTTTTCTCCACATATTTAGTTAAACTTGAATTATTTATAAAATAAAATAAACTTTTTCGTAACCTTTAAGAACTTTTCTTGATTGATATCATTATCTCCATCCCTATCTACCTCTTTAATCATCTGTATAAGTTAGTCATCAGTCATATTATCTCCAATTTTATCGTTATACTTCTCAAGTTTTTAAACGATATCTTCCTAGTATTATCATTATTAAAAAGACTAAAAGCTTTAAGAATCTCTTTCAGCAATTTTGGCGGCTATTATTTTCTTTAAATTCATATATTCTATTGTCTTAGTTTCATTTTTATCCATTTGGGTAGTGATGAGATTTAAAAATTTTAGCTTGATTTGGATAAGATTTTTGAATATAATAAGAAATTAAAGGGTTTTTTTGATTCTTTATAATATGGATTTGGATATTTATAAATCTAAGATTTCGAAATGATAAGGATTTTTAATATTGCAGATTGGAATTTAATGATTGCAGATTGGAATTTAATGAAAAACTAGGGGCATTTAGACTAAAAAAGCTTTATACTTTTACCCTAAAAGAAACACCTTTATAATATATACTTATTAAAACTTAATCAACTCATCCTTTTTATTAATAAAATAACACCGTCTTTAGCTTTTAAAGTCCCAAAATTCTCCCTAACAGAAATCCAAAAATTCATATTATTTAATCTACCTTACACAATTTTATAACAGATCATTTTGATATTACCTAACCCATTAAGTACACCTTACACCTTTCAAAAGAAAGGGGGAACTTTTCAAATCCTCATGACTATCTTCAAGTATCGTATTCAATTTAGAAGTTTGATAACGGTATTTAGCAAGCTTGCAATGGACTTCATCTGTAAGAGTATTTTGATGAATTGACCCAGTTGCGGTATAAGAAGTATATCGACTATGGCAGGGTGTGCTATATTTTGTTTCCTGATTTTCAGAATTAAGAAGCTCTTCAAGTCGTGTGTCTACGACTTCACAACAATTACCCATTTTTATTTACTTATATTCCTAAATGAAATTCAAAATAAAACCGGGGAAGAGATTTTAAGATTTTTAGCATGTCTTGGATAAATTGAAAATTACTTTGAGGATATTTGAAAATAAATAATTATTGATAGGAAATACTTGGGTTTTATAGGATAAGTTATGGATGTATTTTGAAATATTGGAAAATTAAAGATTTTGAACTTTTTTATAGAAAGATAGGTGAAAATTGATAGATGAATATTTGAAAAAGGTAGGATATGAGAATTTAGTATGTAAATGTTGAGAGATTTTTATTATTGATTTTTTTTCTAAGGCTTATTGATTAATATGTTGTTTGTATTTGTGACTTATTATGTTTAGATGTTGTTATATTAAGAGGATTAAAAAAATAAGGAAATTTCTGCTCATAATTTTCCTCCAACTTTCATAGTAAATACTATTCTTATTAAAATCATAATAAAAACTACATTTAGCATGCACAATATGCAAAACATTATCTATAAAAGAGTCTTAATTTAAGTGATTTACATCAATTCATGCGTTTTTTCTTCTGAAGTTCAATTTCAAACTCTTGATGGATTTCTTGTACAGTCTTAACTTCTTCCTTAAAGTTTTTTTTCCACTTGTTAATTCTCTCATCAACAAGATCCATGATTTTGAATTTGATTTTCGTACTCAAAGCATCCTTTTTCATAATTTCTTCCAACATTTTGAAAATGCGATCAGTCTCTTTAACTAATTTCGATCTTTCAAAGCTCAGCCCACCTGTAGATAAAAGTATGCATGCACCTTCAAGATTGCTTTCATCTTGACTACTTTTTGTTATTAACTCATCAACACAGCTTAATATAACCTTTGAAGTTATCAATTCTACCTTAAACAGTTCACCAATAAACCTCACATTTCCTAAAGTTTTCTTTTTGGCCAAAGATTTTTTCTGTTCCATTTCTTCTTCAGATAACCCTGTAAAATCTTCACAAGGGGCCTGAGTAAAACTTTTTTCACATCTTTCCAACAATTCATACTTAAACAAATTTTTCCTAACATACCCAGGTTCTGTAGCTAATTCAGGGAAACTATAACTATCAAATTTTTCCTTTAAAAACTTACACAAACTAGCATACATTTGTGTATACTTAACCTCAGACCATGCTTTTTCAAATATACACTGTACCAAAAATATCAAACAATTTACGTTTTCCTTACCAATCTCAAGCAACTGTTCTTTAAGTTTATCAATATTTGTTGGTGACAATTTATTAAGAGTAATTTTGATTTTCCTTTTTATTTTCTCATGTTCTTCTTTAGTTCCAGTAAGTTTAGTTTTATACGCTTTAGCTTTAGCTATAATTTTCTCTTCTTCTTCAGTTTTTGGTTTCCTCCACACAAGCGAGCTGACAATTTCAGCATTTTCGCTTTCCCGCCAATCTTGTTGTAAATTTTTATGGCTATCCTTTGTTTTTCCACGTTTACTCCGATAAGTTATTATAGCCCTAGTCCCAAAGGTTTTAATATTTTCAAGGACTTTATCAAAGTTCTGAGATGTTCTGATTTCTTTATATGCTTCCATTATGTCTTCATATGAATAAACATTTTTTGCATTGACTATTATTGGCTCATCAATTAATATCAAGTCGAAGTCTTCTTCAATTAAGTTTCTATTGTTTACAATAAAAATCGGCTCATCGTATTTCTCATCTGGCAATTTTTCAGGGATAAACTCAGGGATTTTTTCTGGTACTTTTTCTTGGATTTTTGTGGGGAGGAATGATAGTTCAAAGATTGGTGCATCAGAATTCAGATTTGCTTTTGGAGGAGGTCCTGGGGTGAAATCTGTTGCTAGGGCGTTTAAGCTTTTAATGCTTGGAGAAGGTTTGAATTCTGCAGCAGAAGAAGGTTTGAAATCTATTGAAGAGGATGGCTTAAATTCGGTAGCAGAGAATGGCTTGAATTCTACAGCAGAAGAAGGCTTGAATTCGGTTGAAGAGAAAGGTTTGAATTCTGCGGCAGAGGACTGAAGTGAAAGCTTGGAGTATGGGGCAAGAGGAGGTTCTTGGTTAAGGTAGAATTTTGGTCTGTACCCTGACCCATCAGAGTAGTTGCCTCTGTAATTCATTTATATTAGATTAACTAGTAAAATTTTTAATCTAATTCCAATTTCATCAAAAACACATCGGTTTACCTAAATCTATCTCCCAAAGCACAATCCTCTAATCCAAGGTCTCAAACTTCCTAATCCTAAAAATAATCTCTCACTTAGTTGATTAATAAAATATGCTCCGTCGAACAAACGAAGGGAAAAAAATCTTATCAGCCAAATGGGCTGAATACAATAAACAAATCCACTACAGAAATCTTAAGAATATACGAGGTCAAGTTGATACTTCCTGTCCTATAACATATGGCTCATTAAGAAGAAAACCAAAAAAAGAGCAGTTATTAGAAGACCGTTTTACAGAAATCGAAAGAGAAAACCGAATTCTTCTTGAGAAAATGTCGCATATAGTGAATTCAAGACACCAACGATCATCATCAACAAACCAGAAAAAAAGCTTAAACGTCCAAGCTCGTAGACGACAAAATGTAAAGATTGTCCTTGAAAATCAGGCACTTCTTAAACGTTTACAAGATAAACAGCCTTCGTATAGTGTGAATAAATGGGAAGAAGAGAGAAAAAGCACTGAAAAAAGGCTTAAAAATATATGTGAGTATCCATATTCACTTGGGAATTATGATGAAAGTCCAAGAAAAGCTATTGAAATGCACACTAGACAGAACTCGAGAAGTAGGAAAATAATAAGAATATCAGAGAATATGTTGAAAAAAACAGGAAAACAGTCCCCTTCGAATAAAACAAAAGTCCAAATTGTGTTTAAAAAAGGTATGAGTGTAGGGAATAAGCATTTTATTATAGAAATCCAAAAAAGATCAGAAAAAATTGCTATTTTAGCTTTTGATATTGAAAGTCCTGAGAGTTTTTTATTAGAACTTTCATTTTATGAAGCTTTAGAACTGATGGGAGGGAAGGAAAATTATAAAGTTTTATCTACAATGCTTGGGATTGAAGATGGGGAGTTGATATTAGTAGACCCAGCATCTAAAGATGATGATGAAAAAAATTATGAGTATAGTAAAAACTCTCATGAAGATGATGTTTTTGTAGAAAATCAAAGTTTGTATCATAGAAAAAATAATTCTTTTAGTACTGGGCTTGGAAAAGTTGATGATGGATATAAAAGTGATGAATTAATGTATAGAAAAAGAGAATCTGATGATAAATTATTAGGGAAAAAAAATATTGGGATTGAAAAAAAAGAGGTTGATAAGGAAGAGAATGAAGATGAGGAGTTTTTTATTAGAAGAAAAAGTAGTGAGGGTTGTGAGAGTAGAGGATTTAAAGATGAAGTTGATAAGTTTGTGGATAAAAATAAAGATTTTGATAAGAATGAGGATTNTGAAGTTGATAAGTTTGTGGATAAAAATAAAGATTTTGATAAGAATGAGGATTATGAGGAGAATGAAGATTATGAAGAAAATGAAGATTTTGAAGAATTTGAAGATGATAGGGTGGCGGAAAAAGATTTAGATAAGGAGGATAAGATGAAATCGGAAGAAATAAATTTAGAAGGTTTGAGTGGGAATGAAGATTTTTTAGAGAGAAAAAATGAGGATTATAGTGGAGTAGGTATTAAGGAAGAGGCTGATAGGATTAAAGATCCTGATATGCATGGGTTTGGAGATAAGGAAGAGGATAAAGAAAACGTGAAAAATCATATAAGAAATGAGATTAGGCATAAAAGTAGTGAAAAACTTATAGAAAACAATACATCTAGATCTTTACATGAGGAATCAGAAAGCCTTATGCAAGGATCATTAGAAAATTTAGAAAATCACAATGTAAAAAGCGAAAAATCAGGTGAACTTCCTATAGAAAACCTTGAACTCCATGATAAACCCTATGAAAAATCCACATCAAAAGAGAAACTCTTAAATAAAACTCCAACACCCGAAGTAGGCCAAACTGAAAAAGCTAACAATTTTTCTATAGAAAACCCTTCAACAGAGTCTTTACCAAAAAGCCAAAGCCCCAAAATTTCTTCTAAAAAGTCTATAAAAAGCGAAGACATAAATACTAAATCTGAAAATCCTCATCTACCCATAAACAATCATCAAGAAAATCTACTTCTAATATCAATTTCTGATAATCCTACAATTGAAAAACCTTTCAACACTGAAATAAACGCAACTTTCGACTTACATCTCGGTTTTTTACCAAACTTAGAAAGAGCTAAAACCTTAGACCACGCACTAAAAAGACCTTCAATGATTGATTTTCAAGAAGAAAATAATGATGAAATCAGTGAAGCTAAGGAAGAAGATGAAAAATATGATGAAGGATTAGATACTTATATAGAAAAAAATGATAAAGGTTTGGATAATAATGATGAGGAAAATTTAGATTTTGAAGTAAATGTGAATGTTGAGATTGGATATGTGATTAATGAAACATATGAAAAAATGGATTTAAAAGCTGAGGTTGTTATTGATATAATAGAAAAAAAAAGTGTTGAGGGTGGAAATGAGGATTTTGGAGGATTGGAAAAAGTGCTTAAGAAAAATGAAGATAGGGAGTATGCTGAAAAAGAAGAGGAAAATAAGGAAATTTATATAAAAAACGAAGAAAAAATTGAAAAGAACTATGAAAAAGTACCTTTAGAGGGTGACAAAAAAAACGAATTCGAAGGAAAAACTGAAGAAAATCTAGAGAGCATTGAAAACCCTCACGAAAGCATTAATTCCTAAAAGAAACCCTAACTTTATAAACATATACTTTTTCATAATAAAAAAAGCATAATTTAATCAATAAAAACTACCTCCTTACCTATACTTTACATACATAAAACCGAATTCCTAATCTTTCTTATTTAATTACAGCATTTTTTAGATTTCGGAATCTGTGAATCATGACTCAAAATCGAAATGCCATCCATACGATTAGGAATCTCAGGGTCTAAAGGTTTAGCAGGACCAACTTGTGACCTATACAAACTTTCTGCTATTTCCTGAAATGCTCTTTCAATATTGTAATTGCTAACACAAGAAGTTTCCATAAACAACATGTTATTCACACGAGCCATTTCTAAACCAACTTTCTGCGTAACTGTTCTACTCGACTCTAAATCTGCTTTATTCCCAATAAGCAAGAATTTTACTGAGTCTCCACTCATATCTTTAACTTGCTTAAGCCAATAATCCAAGCTTTTAAAAGAATGATCATTAGTAATATCATATACTAATATAGCAGCCCTACAACCTTTAAAAAATGATGAAAGCATGCTTCGGTACTTTTCCTGACCAGCAGTATCCCAGATATTTAGTAGGATTTTTTGATCATCTACGGTTACTATCTTTGTTGTGTTTACAACGCCTATTGTTGGCGAAGTGTGAATACTGAATTTGTTGTAAACGTATTTTTGGATCATACTGCTTTTACCGACACCCCCATCACCTAGTAATATGACTTTGTAGTTGTAGTCGTAGGAATCTGACATATTTTTATTAGTTAGTAGTTGGGTTATGTCATTTTTAGGATTTTGAATTTTTTATAGGATGAAATGAGGATTTTTAGGTTTTCAAGCCTTTTGGGGAGTTTATTTTGTGGTTTTTTTTAATATGTGCTTGATATATGGATGATGAAAGCGCTTAAAAATTGTATTTATTTTAAGATATTTTATCATAGTTGGGTAAAATAAGTGAGTTTTATAATAAAGTTTTGCTGATTTATTGAATGAAATAATGGAAAATTATAATAGGAATGATATAGAAAAAATAAGAAACTATAGAAAAAGTATTGAAAAATATATAAGCTGGAAATAGGGCATACGTATCATAATATATTTTAATAGCCTGCACATATTTTATTTTTAGGTAAAAATTCTCAAATATACACTTGGTATAATTATATCTTTAGCTATACAAAGGTGTATTTATTTTATAACTAATTTAAGGGCAATTCAATGAAGTATTGCAATACGATTATAATGTGATTTTATCTTAATATAATGCAACTTTTAATCACTAATATAAAACATTAAAAAAATTATAGCAGCATAATAACAACTTAACAATCCAATCTGAAATTCCTCCAAATTCCTTTTTCCAACCCAAAATTGATTCTGTTTATGATATAAATACTTATCCACCCTTGCTAAAAAAGAAACTCAAATTCTAATTTTAATATCAAACACATACATAAGTAATAATCTCTTTATTTTTACCTAACTAAACCTCATTCAAAATATTCTATCAAACAACATCATCTTCCCATAAATCTCAAACAACCACAATCTCCAAAAGCAATTCTTCAGCATTAAAAACATGATTAATTAACGGTAATTATTATCGCAAGTCATAAGCACTAGGTAAAAGTACGTTTTTCCTACAAATATCCTGACTTTTACAATCCGGGAAAAGTTCCCAAAACCTCAAAGTCTCATCTCCAGCTCCAGTGACCACAGTCTGCCCATCAGGACTCATCGCCAAATACAAAACTCTATAAGTATGCCCAGTCAAAGTAGCAACCTTACTATAATCATTATCTTTCCACAATATAATCTGATTCAAAGAATAACCATGTGTTGACACAAGTTCTTTAGTATTTTTAGAAAAAACCAAATTACAAACTTGTGACCCAGTATCAACACAATGTACTTGTTCATTAGTTAAAGTATTCCAATATCTTATTGTCCTATCAGCTGTACCTCCACCTGAAGCTAAAAGTCCATGTTGATGTGGAGACCAGGCCATAGCTTTAACCGCAGCAGTATGTTGAGGAAATTTACATACAGGTTGTGTTGAATGTAAATTCCAAAGCATAAGTTTATTATCATTACCTCCTGAACTAAGTTGTTGTTCATCAAAAGACCATTTCAATCCACAGACTTCTTGTTTATGGGCAAATAATCTTGCTACAGATTCATTAGCTGCTCTTATATCCCTATGTAAAATCTGTCTATCTCTAGATCCTGAAGTGAGAATACGATTATTCCATGCAAGAGCTCCAACTCTTCCTGTATGTCCTGAGAAGCTTCTTAAGAGTTTAGATCTTTGAGCATCCCATAAAAGTATTGTCCCTTTATTTGTCCCAACAGAAATATTTGTCCCATTTTGTGACCAGGCTACACTTGTTACAGAGTCATTTAAACCTAAGTCGCATAGTTTTGTAACTTTTGAATTAGCTGCGTTCCACATATAAACACAAGAACCTAAGCCGACACTTAATTGGTTTCCACAAGACCAGTCAAGTAAATTCAGATAAAAGTCGTCTTGTAATGCAGGGGCATCAAGGACTTTAAAAGGAGACTTTGGGATTTTTCTTTGGGATTTTAATGGGGAAAAGATCTCTTCGTTTGCTAATTCAGTGACTTGATTTTCTTTCCCTGGGTTTTCAGTAGAAAATTTGAATAGGGTTTTACGGAATAAACCACTGTTTGGAGCTTGGGAAAACTGCGTGTGTAGTAAAGTTGAGTAAGCAGCGTGTTGTTCGTCGTAGTTTTGGCTTAGTAACACCCTGTCATCACTGAGTTTATCAAAACTACTCAATAAGGTCAGACTGGTCCGATTCGGGATAAAACGTTCGGAGTATTTGTCGTTTTCATTAAGACTCCCTTTTCTTATGATTGACTTCGTTGGTGAATCTAACTGCATTTATTTATATCGTTAAGATGGAGTGTCAAATTTAAATTCTTGGGCTTGGTTGGGTGTTAGATTTGTGAGAAGGGGTTTGAAGATTAGAAGATGCTTTTGGTAGGGAAATGTGAAAAGTGAAGGTAATGATGAGATTTTGCATGATGAAATTGAAGATTTTGGTGGTGTGGGATTGAGTTATGATGTTTAGGATGAGATAAAGTTTTATTTTTTTTTGATTGTATTTTTATGATGGTTGCTGTGGCTTAAAAGGAGTTTTAGTGAAAATTTTATGCCTTTAATGCGGATTTGTTTGTGTTTAGGTTTTTTAGTTGTGCTTTTATTATAAATTCTGTGAGGATACTTATGATTTTTATTTTTTGGGTCTAAGTTGGAATTTTCTTATAGAAACTAGCTAATTTTTTATTAAACTACTGGGTAAACTGCATACATCTGTATACCGCATACCCCCGGGCCACTTTGGATACCAATCTGCACATATCCGCTCATACCCCAGCCGCTTCCCCAAGAGTTTTGAGCTAAATAATAAGGAACACTAGCAGTTGTATCATATCCTACAGCAAGTAAAGTATGGTCAACATTTGTCCCACAGTTCGAGTTTATAACTCCACTTTGATAATACATAAAAGCTGGCTGATCAGCTTCAATAGCAACAGAAACAGGTCCAAGAGCCAAAGCATTTTCCAAAGCTGAAACACTATTTGGTGTTACATTGACATAACTTGAAATAGTAGCTACAGGCTGGGCAACTTTGGCTTTATTACAAGTTCCGAGTGGACTTGCGTAATTTTTAGCACTTGTCAGACCATTTTTTACGATAAAATCAAAGTATTGACCGAAGCTTGCCTGATTCCCAACACAGTCATATAGTTCTGAATATGATAATTCTGTATAACTATGTCCATTTATTGCCCAAACACTAGCTACATTATTTGCAGCAACAATTGTCGTGCTAGAACCCATTTGTCCTTCGTTTATAACAGGTCCAACCATTCCTTTGCTTACCCAATTCACTGAAGAGGGTGCTTTTATTTGATCAGAATTGTATTTTGATCCTCGTAAAGCTTCATTATTTGCATTAGAATAAGTGTTTTGAGATGATGAGAAAAGGTTTAAATGCTGGGCTCTAACTTCGCTAATGGTTAAGTCTGCAAATTGGTTTATGCCTAAAGTCCATGAGTGGTTTTGCGAGTTCCAAATGCGAATGTATGCTAAATTATCTCTGAAAACCATGAATCTTCTTGCATATTCATTGTTGTCAGTATATGATTTACCATATCTTTGAATAAAAAAGTTGAACTCCTCATGATCTACAGATACTTCTTGATAAATTAAAGGTCGTGAAGGGGAATAATAATGGCACAAAGCATAAATGGTAACAACGCAAATGGGGATAACGAAAAAATAAGATTTTTTCGAAGTGTTGACAAAAGGTGGAGAATAATTAGACATATTATATATAAAATGGAATCTAAAAAATTTTATATATTAAAACTATTTTTTTCAAAGACACTTTATATACAATATACTTAAGAAATATAAGAAAAAGTGAGTTTCGCATAAATAACTATAATAAATATGCTAATATCCCTAATTATCTCTGCATTTAAGCATCATTGTTGAGAATTCTTCAAAGTCTATACTAGAATCTCCATTAAGATCTGATCTTTTGATAATTGTCCCTATTTCAAAATCCGCCATACCTTCTGGGCATACATTATTCATAATAACTTTTAATTCTCTTGCTGTAATACATCCATCTCCATTCCTGTCGTAGATACGAAACAGTATATTAAGTCTTTCTCTATCTTTTTCTGGGCTCTTATCATTATAGAAATCATTTATTGTAAAGTAGTACTCTTGAAGTTGCTCTGGTGTTAGTGGAGAATCTTCAGAAGTAATGCTGAATCTTTTCATATTACTATTAAAGTAAAATAATAAAAAAAGGGTTTTTAGATTTTTCAATGAATTTTGATATGATATTAGATTGTGGTAGGGGGTGAGAAATGGTGGAGTTTAAGATATAGTAAGGGTTTTATAGAGGATATGGTATGGAGATATATATTTTTTTAATAATTTAATGGGTGTAAGTTAAATTTGTGAGGATTAGGTGGGATTGTGTGTTTTTGTATTATGACCCTCTTCGTTAACAAAACCTATCCTTTTTCTTGTATACTACACTCTAAACCTCTAAAACTTAATCTTACCAGCTCCAAACAAATATCCTCATTTATACCGCCAAGACAATAAACTTAAAAATGAAAGACAAAAAGCCAAGAAGTCTAGAGTGGTTAAAAAACCTAAACGCAAGCGAGATTATTGAAGTTGACCTCGAAGCAGATCTACCTCATCCATCAAGCCTAGTCCCCAGCACATTAAAAAGCCAAAACGATTTCACATTCCAAAACCAACTAAATAAACTTTATTCAAAAATCCCAATCTCTCAACCTAAACCCCAAAACTCAAAAGATATCCTTAATCTTAGTTCTCTAGAAACCTTACCTCAATGGACAAGTCTTTGTAAAGAAGTGACAATCACCTCACCTGAGAGCTTTGAATGGCTTAAAAACATAAACTCTGAACTTGAAATTAACTCCATGATTGAAGCTAGTCAAGGAATCATAAGCCCTTTACCTTGTAGAGCAATTTATTCATCTATATCTTATTGGGGATGTGAAAATATTAGTGAAACCGATTGGATGCCAACAATTAGAAACATTTATTATATGTTTGTTAATAAAAAATGCAACTATTTTCATGTGATTTTCAGAAGATTTTATATATTTTTTACTTGGGAATCACAAAAACCTGTAGTATATGTTGCTAACCCAACATCACAACTTATTGCAAATTTAAAGAAATTTTCAGTTGATATACCACAGGAAGAGCTGGAAAATGACAATTTTAAGGTAAAAGAAAAGAAAAAAAATACTATTTTGAGGATTGATAGGAAATCTGTGCAAGCGTTTTATAATTATCTTATCAATAGTTATGGGGAAAATAAGATTGTATCGCCATGTGTTTTTTTGAATGGAGCATTTAGGAATTTGAATGTGACTTTTAACTGTGAAGCTTATAACCCGTTTGAAAAAATACAGAAACAATATAAACTTGGGTTTGCTGGAAGTGTTACTTTTGATATGATAAAAAGGATGTGTATGGTGCTTGAAAAAACTCAGAATACTTTTGTTGTAGAACTGGTTGCAGAGATGGGGTCGTCGAATTTACCTGGAGTGATTCCTGTAAAAATTGTTAGAAAGAGCCTTAGTATGTATGATATTATTAATTAAAATGTCATTTCATTTTTTCTATTCATATTCAGATTGCTTCATTCTTCAAATATCCCTCTATAAGCATTATTCGCTTTTCCTTAAATTCTTAAATATCTCTAAGCATTATAAAATTTGTAGAAAACTAAAAAAGTTACGATCTTTATCTCAAGTGTTAGAGTTTTAAGATATAAACAGAATTTTATATACAAATTAATATTAATATNTTTAAATTCTTAAATATCTCTAAGCATTATAAAATTTGTAGAAAACTAAAAAAAGTTACGATATTTATCTCAAGTGTTAGAGTTTTAAGATATAAACAGAATTTTATATACAAATTAATATTAATATCATATTGTTATCAGTATTATTTCCATGTATATCTAAACACCTTGTATAAATATGTTGAAATCTTCAAAAAAAGTACCTTATAAATACTAAAACTCTCATAATCCATAAAGGTCAAACCTACAAGCGCCAGAAAACCTGCATTTTTCACTACCAATATCAACATCATCAATAAACGCCCAAAAAANACACCTTGTATAAATATGTTGAAATCTTCAAAAAAAGTACCTTATAAATACTAAAACTCTCATAATCCATAAAGGTCAAACCTTCAAGCGCCAGAAAACCTGCATTTTTCACTACCAATATCAACATCATCAATAAACGCCCAAAAAAAAAACACTAAGTAAACTATACACAAAATTCCCTGACGCAACCTTAATCAAATATATATCAAAAAGACTTCATCTGCTCTTAATAGTATAGGCTTAAAAGAAAAATACATAATAAAATCCATTACTTTAATAATACTTTTAGAACTCTCTAAAGTATTTCTATTATTTATCAATGATATATTTCTTCAAATAATCCATTAAATATTATTTTTTCACGAAGCATCTATTAAAAAAATAAAAAATACCTTAATCTATCATTTAATAATCTTAATCATCAAAACCCTCTTATTTCCCTACAAATACTCTATCATATCCTATTCAAAAATCAATATAGCTCCTATCCTTCATTTCAATATCTATTTCCCTCAAATAATTATCTTTATTTCCATTAAATTTCCCTTTAAATCCATAGCAACAATCCCAAAAATGCATATTTATTAATTATAAACCTTGCAAAAAAACTAACTAAACCCTATAGTTTTTTTCATATAAAACTCAGTCCAATACTTCATAGAATTTCTGCCTAATTTCATTAAATCCCTTCTACAATTTCTTATAACAACCTGAGCATTTTTATCAAGTAATACAAGACTAGGCACTTGAGTCACTTTACTATGATAAACAATACGTTTTCTTCTTTGTTCTTTTTCATAAGGAATTACTAGCCAAGGCATATTTTCTGTCATTATTTCAAAGTCTTCTTTGTTATGATCTAGGCTTATAAAAATTATCTCAATATTGTTTCTGAGTTTTTTATTATCTTCATAAATTTCACAGAGCTTTTTATTGAACTTCTCCCAAGGTGGACACCAGTGTGCGGAAAAGTACAATAGGACTAAATCAGTGTTGGGGTTTAGGCTTTTATTATTGTTGAAGTCTTTGCCGATTAGAATATCCATTTTTTATAACACACCATTACACAAGCCCATATTTCTCTCCTACAACCCATAATTTCTCCTTTTAACACCTAAAACCTAAACCTACATTATTAACAAATTAATCTAGGGCTTAGCATAAAGTTTCTTATCCAGTATTTTGGACTTCTCCACAACTTTCTGCCCCTTAGCCATTTTCTCTTCATGCATCTTCATAATACTCTGCAGCTTCGGCTCTATTTCATAAAGCTTATCTAAATACTCATCCTTATCATCCGATATAAGTTTTTGTAATTCATTATCACTATCAATATCATTATATTCCAAACTTGTCAATGCTTTAATAGTTAAAACATTAGTTCCTGATTTAAAATTCTTAGACGATGTTGGGGTTACAAGTTCTTCATTAATACTAGGTGTAATAATATTTTCTTTACTAGGTAAAGTTTTTATATCAGAAGGTGTAGGTCCTGATGATTTTTGTGATCTTTTCATTCTCCAAGCATATCCTTCAGTTGGTGTAGGTAAATCATTTGTACTTTTACGAGAAGTGTTGATTTTTTTAGATGAAAAAGCGAATTTCGGCCTTACTGCTGGAGGAGTTGAGTTGTTAATTTTGGCACGTTTTATTTTCCAATTCTCAACTTGTTTGACTATAGAATCTGGTAATTGATAGTCTTTTATGTATTTTTTCGGCTCACTTTGTGGGATTCTCACTCTATCTTTTGGTGTATGTGGCGCTGCAAAAGCTTTGACTTGTAAATGGTAGCTTTTTGCCACATCAAATCTTAGAACTTTATATAAAAGTTTGCGCTTGTCTTCCGTTGATAAGTAGGCGAAATCAGTGCAAAGGATTTTATCATAAAAAGGACTGTAGTACATTTCAGCTATTCTGTCAAGGGAATCAATAAATTCGTTTTCTCTCATTAATCTTGTGTTGAGAGCTTTTTTTTTGAATACACTTATAAGCTGGTCTTTTGATAGACCTCGTTCGGTTTCGAATTTGTTTGTGAGGATTTTGAAGTCACTAGCAAATTTAAGGAATTTTCCTAGGTTCCAAGCTGTGTTACTACTTTCAAGGCCTTCAAAAGTATCAATAGCTCCTTGGATTTTTTGGGCTTTGGCATAGAAACTGAAAATTTCTTCGATATTTTTTTTTATTGTAGCCCTGAAATCAGCATCACCTTTTGAGGTTATAATTGAGGAATTATTAGATTTATTCAACCTAGACACAAGATCTTGTAATATCTTACTAATATCAGGAAACTCCTGATAAAGATCAAAGAGGTCTTGGTACTCTTTAATTGTAACTGAAAGTTTGCCTAGAATAGATTCTTGGTATTTATTATACTTTTCACCCCAAAGCTTGACAAGGTCTAAATACTCTTCAAATGTTAATTCGATTGTTGTAGGTTTTTTGTTGTTATGCTTATCAACATTACTAGTCATTGCCAGATCTTCACTGATTTCTTTGAATAAAGATAAGTGATGAGGGTTAGCAAAAAGCTTTAGTTCCTGGATTGTATCAGAAAACAGCTTTTGTAAGGTTGTTAGCTTAAGTTTGTTATGGTTTTTTTTAGACTCAGAATATAGTTTGTGGATTTGGTCTTTGTGTTNTAGTTCCTGGATTGTATCAGAAAACAGCTTTTGTAAGGTTGTGAGCTTAAGTTTGTTATGGTTTTTTTTAGACTCAGAATATAGTTTGTGGATTTGGTCTTTGTGTTGAGATACGCATGATATAGAAAATATAGTGTCGTATAGCTTTGGGGACTTGAGTTCAAGGACTGGCTGAGGTTTTAGGGGTATTAAGCCTAAAACTTCAATGTTTGGGGTTAATTTGGAATGGAGGTTATGATCCGAACTGGAACGAGAACTTTTTTTAGAGTGCTTGCTAGGCTTGGAACTTGATGAACCCTTACCACTATTTGGACTTTTTGATCTATTAGCTCTATTTGTTGGTTTCTCAATTGACTCGCTATCTGATTTTTCTGAGACTGACCTTTCTGAGTTAGGTATGAAATCAGTTGACATTTTTTACTTAAGATTTGATATGGAGAAATATATATTAGATTTATATTGATCTAATAAATAATCAATATTTCTTAACGTTATAATATAAAAATGCTCATTGGTTCTTATTATCTTCTTGCATAAAAAAAATCCTTATCTTCATCCTCTATATCCATCTTATTTCCTCAAAAATACAAAACCTCATTAACCTATAAAAAATCCTAATTACATTATTATACTATCTGATATCTTAAAATCGAATTCCTAATCTGCTGCCAAAGCGCACTAATCAAAACACTAGCCAGTAACACAGTAACTGACACTGAAAACAATAATGAGACAACAAGCAAAACAACAAAATTCGATGAATTTTTAAAAGGGTAAAAGTCTTCACATTTATCCATTTCTTCAGCACAGCAATTAACAAAGCTAGCTTGGACTATTAAAGCAAAAACAGTCCACATAAAAAACACAGGACCTACTAAATACATAAAGCATAACATAAGTTTAAACATATGTGGGGCAATAAACACAGCAAGCATAATACAAATAGACCCACACCATATCCCACTTTGAGTGAGTAACCATATTTCTAAACCATAAACCTGAGGACAATCAGTAACATTAATAATATCATCATATGAAACCCAATTTTCTATTTGTTGTTCTATTTCAAAAAGGTAGTAAAGTATAGCCAAACTGCTTACAACACTGCCTGCAAGGCGCAATTTTGAATTGTTTTCCATTTATACCGTTAGATTTAAGGTTTTATAAAAAAGGCTTATATAAAAAAACTCTGATTTTTACTATAAAATCAGTTAATTTTTATATACCCACAAACAAAAAAATCCTAAAAATAAAAAGTTTATATAAGAACTTAATAGTATTAAAAAAAATAGCTGTTATTATAAATGGAAGCAGAAATTGTCTTATCTTCTATAGGCATTGTGCTTTCTATTATCAATACCGTCACCCCAACTATTGCTATTTACCGTAGGGCAAAAACACAAACTTTGCATCAAGTCCCTTTAAACTTCCTCCGTTTATACCACGCATGCCAATTGTCTTGGCTTATATATTCAATAATGATAGTCAGTCCAAGTCTTATTATCATCAATTTGATCACAACTTTTTTATCATGTGTAAATCTACTTCTTTATGTTGTGTATACTGGGAAAATCAAAGACTTTTTACCGAAATATTTTATGTCTTTTGTGATGAGTAGCTTTTTGACAATGAATTTTGCGAGCCATGAATTTGTTGGGTCAATGTGTAGTGTTTTGACGATATTATCATCAGTTTCATCATTAGAATCTATACAAGAAGCTTGGAAAACTCAGGATTGTAAGGCTATTGATATTGGGATGGCGTTTAGTGGATTTTTAGCTTCAGCGGTTTGGGCTATGTTTGGTAAAATTACTATGGATGTGCATGTTTACTTTAGTAGTTTGGTTGGTGTGATTATTTGTCTGGCACTTACTATTGTTTATTACTATTTGAAATTCACTAAAAAAGCTAATAATTAGATATGATTTTGCAAATGGGTAGGATATGTTTTAGGATAGGGTTTGTGTGAGGTTTTATATATTCGAGTAGGGCTTATAAAAAGTGGATTTATATGTGGCAAAAATATTAAAAATATGAAGTTTTGATCTTTTCACGAATGATAAAACTTTAAATTAAAAATCAATTCATAATAAAACTAAACAATTTATTATATAATATTAAATAAATTTTCATTGAAAATTAAGCTTCCACTTAACTGGAATCTTAAAAATCTAAATAAAAAACCAATACATTTCATAAACCTCATAAAAATTCTAAAATTCCTATTCCAACATCAAATTTCCAAAACCCTCAACTCTTAATCAAAACCAATCTTACAACTTCATCACTCATAAACATCCTTTTTCACCACATTTTCTCTCTAATCTCACACTTCCCATTTTCCAATATCATAAACCCTCTGAAAAATCCTAGTAGCAAAGATACCTCTTTCATTATCTAGCAAAAAATGGAAGACAACGAAAGGGCGAAGTCGCTCTTCGGATCTTTCGACGTGGAACAAGCCAAGAAATCCAAAGAAAAAACTGAAGTTCAGCTTCGTCAAAGCAAACGTGAGGCTTTAGCTCAAAAGCATCGAAACCTAAACACATCATCTCCATGGATATCCTTAACCGATCATTACCCAGACACATACTCTTCTTCTGATCTTCCAGCAATCCTATCAAGTTTTTCATCTCAAAATGATTCAAGCTATCTTTATATAGCCCATGCAATCAGAATATTATTATGCCATGATGATTGTCCATTAGAAGATATCTGTAGAAGTGAAGTAATGAATCATATCCAAATATGGTTAAATCGTAATGATTTTACTCAACTTCAATATGAAACCGCATGGATTTGTACAAATATAAGCTCTTCACCAATGTGTTATATACTATATAATATTGGGGTAATTCAGAGTATGATAAATTTATTATATTCATCAAATGATGAGGTTAGATATCAGATCTCATGGGCTTTGGGGAATATAAGTGCTGATACTCCTGAAGAAAGAGATTATTTATTGTCAATAAATGCGATTGAAGGTTTAGAGTATTGTTTGAAGAATTCAATAAAAGAGAAGCATACATCAACAGTATTATGGGCACTGACTAATTTGTGTAGAACAAAGCCAATCCCTCATGTATCAGCAATTAAAAGTATATTCCCATTAGTGGTTCCTTGGTTGAAAACTAATACAGTGAGTATTCTTATTGATATACTTTGGGCACTTTGTGGGTATACAAAAAGTATGGAGCTTTTGGGTATTTTTGGAAGCAATGAAGGTTTTGAGACTATGAGAGAGCTTTTAAATATAACAGATGCTAAAGCTAAAAGATTAGCTCTTAGGGTCCTTGGGGGGTTGTTTTTTACTAGTGGTACATTGACCCAAGATTATCTTAATAGAGATATAGCTAAAAGTATCAAACAAACACTAAAATGCAAAAGTGTTAAAGTCAAAAAAGAAGCCATCTGGGCTTTAGGCAATGCTTGTGGTGAAACTGACACCCAGATACACTCTATATTGGCTGAAGGTATTTTTGAAATTATTATAAAATATGCACAGTCTGAAGTCCCATTAATTCGTAGAGAATGCGCATGGACTTTATGCAACACTTCTGCTGTGGCAAATTTCAGCCAATTAGTCAAACTGTTACAAATGGGTTTAATACATGGACTTATCAGTTTATTAAAAGATGGAATTGAAGTTAATATTGTCTTACAAGGAATGACTAAAATATTTGATAAATGCTTGAAATTGTGTCAAACTCTTGATGGACATAACCTTCTTATAATGGCTGTTGATAATTGTCAAGGAATTGGGATTATAGAAAAGTATACTACACATAATAATGAAAAAATTGTTGAAAAAAGCTTGAGATTATTGAGGATTATAGAATCGCAAGGGGTTTCTGAGGATAATCATATAGAGTTGATGCAAAGTGTTACGACAGGTTTGGACTTTTAATGTTTAGATTAGATAAAATTATATAATAGTCAGATATAGGATAATTTTGATGATGGATTATTTAAAGATTAGAATTGGGTGTTAAGGTTTATTAAGTGAGAAAGGATATTTTTGGTTTACTTGAGGAATTATTTCATTTGCAAGATTTTCTGTAGGCTGAATGAGGTTGAATGAAGATTTGAAGTAGTTGGATACGGTTATTGGCTCAATAGGTTTTATTGGGATTTTGACTTGTGATTTGGTTTTTAAGGTTTTAGTTGCTTTAGGAGTTTTAGGAATTTTTATTCGTTTGGGAAGTTTATATGGTGGCTGGAGATAGGGACTGTCTATGAGGTTAAGATTCAGTTTATTCATATAATGATTCCCTTCATATACACCTCTATGTCTAAACGATTCACCTGTCATAACCCTTTGACCCTTATCTTCAAAATCACCTTTTTTTCTTCTTGTCAAAGCCTCAGTTGTAGCAAAAATATCTGACTCATCATCATCATCATCAATTTTTTTAAATCTATTTTGGAAAGAAGGCTTTACTTCAAAAGCTTTTTTCTGGTCAGGATCATTAAAATCTTGTTCTGTTTGATTAAAAGGTCTTAAATTATGCATAGTTGGTACTTCAACTACTTCAATATCATTAGCGCTTTTAACATTTTTCAAATAAGCATTTTCAGTTCTTTGCAAATTATTTTTCAAACGTTGACTTAACACAGATTTAGCATTAAGAGACATAACTTTATGACTTTTGCTATCTTTAATTTCATCAAATTCATGTTCTTTTGAATAATCAGGACTTTTTAGTTCTTCTTGTTTTAAATCAGGCTTTTTTCTTAATGAACTAGACGATTTTGATGAAGAGGCATCTTTTATTTTATAAGAAAATGGGTATTTTGACTTAAGGCTAATTTCTTGGACAGAATTTATAGGTGAAGTTTTAGGAGATTTAGTGTTAAATTTGAGCCCTTGGACGACTAGTTGGGTTTTTGAATTTTTGTCTTTAGAGGGATTATTTTGGACCTTTGATGCGAAATTTAATTTAGAAAATGGCGCATTTTGATAAGGATTTACTGAGGTAAGTGGAGGTTTTAAGTCTGATCTGTCTTGAATATCGCTAAAGGATGACTCTGAGCTTTGAGGCTTTATCAAGGCTGGACTTTTTGAAGAACTTTTAGAGGAATCTCGACTTTTTTTAGGCAAATAAGGCTCCTTTATGGACTTGCTACTATTTGAACTTTTTGAAGAATCTGAACTTGGGGCTTTTATATTTTTACTTGAATAAGGGTCAATAGAGTTTTTAGCTTTAGATTGATTGCTTTTAGTAATTTTATTTGAATCTGAGCTTGAAGAGCGAGAAATAGGAAGCTTGCCTGCTGTTTTTGACTGGTTTAGGATTTTAGAAGATTCAGGTAGTTTATTGATGTTTTTAGGCATTTCTTGTATATTTTGACTAGGTGTTGGTATTAAGTTTGCATTTGCAGGGACTTCTTTTTTTTTAATGCTATTATTTTCATTAGGTTTTGCTTCAGCCAACCTAATATTCTTAGAATCATCATAGTTGTCCCTATCAATTTTACTATCGTCAAATGAAATTTCACTTTTTGATAGTTTTTTGCTATCATTACTTGAACTTTCTATACTTTTAAATGAAGAGCTTCGTTTTTTTTCTATACTAAACAGTGGACTTGAAGGATTTGCAAATGTTGGTGACTCGATATTATTATTAGGCACTTTCTCATTAACCAGCAAATTGGTTTCTTCAGCAACTTTTTCATCAACACTTTGACGTATTTTTTTTTCTTCTAAATCTTTACTATCAATTTCATGCTTATCTTCTTCAGTAGCATCAGAAGGATTTTTCGGTTTTTTTTTTTCAATTTCTTTATATTTACTATCTTCTGACTCACTCTCTGAATTCTCATCAGAACTTGAGCTACTACTTTTTTTATCTTCTGAATATTTTTTTATACTCAAATTTTTTTCATTTAACTTATGGCTATTAGTCTCATTTTTTTCTTCAGCTTTGGATATTTGGCTATCTTTTTCATTATTTGATTTTATACTCTTCTCTTCGTAGTGCATATCATTTTTTGGGTCTAAAAGATTGCTATATTCAATCTCAGAAGGTTTTTTAGAATTTTCACCTATTAAAAAATTTGCACTTGGAACCAAATGCTTATGAGTTCCAGTCTCATAAATTGGTCTATCACCCAACCTTCCAGCATTACTCGAAACCTTATCTGAAGATTTTCCAACACTTTCCCTAGCCGAATACTCATCCAAACTTTTTTTCTCAAGCCCATTATTCAAGTGTTTTTTTGAAGCATTTTCAATAATCTCACTTTCTTCTGAAGACTCAGAATTCTCATATTCAGGGAAGATTTTCGGGACTTCCAACTTAATCCTTGAGGTTTTCCCAATGACTTGATAACAAAGCCAATATACTAAATTCTTCATTCTTAAAGCAATATAAGGATATGATATAAACATAGCATATTTACTTGTATATATGCTTGGATATTGTTCAATAAGATCAATACCTATATTGCCTATAGGTGTTAAATAACAATTATCTCCTTTTAATGATATATGAAAGCTTTTACGGTTAAATTTTGATGATTTGACTGTAATTCCTCCTGTTATTATTCCTTGTTTAACACCTGTTGCTATACTAGGTTTAAGTAATTTATAAGGTAGTTTTCCTTCAACTTCAACTTTGAAGCCTTTTTCAATGTTGATTGAAAAGATTTTCTTATTGCTTGATAAAGTATTTTTTGAATTAAGTCTTTGTCCTCCAACCAAAAGGAGCTTATTACCTAAAATACATGTACCCATATTGATAATCCTATTAAATCTGTAGTCTTCCCCATACCTAAACAAATCCTGCCATAAATCCTGTTTTAAATTATATCTCATCAAAGGTGCTTGAGTCAATCCATTATCTGATTCGCAAACCCCTCCAATATAATAAACCCAGTTTTTATACTCATGTGCTTGTCCTTGTTTACAAGCTTTTGGTAGTGGGGCAACTTTGAACGTACTTTGTAAAGTTATACTTATAAAAATAACACTTTCTACAAGTTTCTCTTTTAAAACTCCTCCAATCATTAGAATATCCTTTGATAATAAATGCCCAACTGCAGACTCTTGTGGCAAAACCATATCGTTTTTTAAAATTACTTCATTCGTCGAGTCTTTTTTAATCAAAAACATTTGCCCAGTTGTCCTGTTTATATAATAAAAGTCAGGAAATTCAGCCAATTCTTCTAAACTAGACTGAATTTCTTCTAAATTTTCTTCATTGATTTTTTTTACTTTTTTTTTCGGGTTTATTTTACTATTCATTTGTGCTAAAACAACAAGTTCATCCCTTTGTGCTGGGTTCTCAACAATCCCATTAATAATATTATTTTGCTTCAATGTTGCTTCATCTAACCTAGTAGAACAAGTCCCCATTTAAAATTACAATAAAATCATTAGTTCTTTATATAAATCTTTAACACTCAGGCAGACTGGAGTTTTGTAAAAACATAAACGCTCTGTTTCTTTTATATAATCTTGTACATACAGAAAATCTTCTTCATTTAAATCAACTAAAATTGCTGAAAACCTTGCAGAGTAATCGAAAAAGTTATCAAAAATCCTCAAACCATTATCTACTGAATCTGCAGTTTTAACAATAAGATCAGAATTCAATAAAATTTCTTGTTTTAAATTAGAATTTTTCGTGATTATCAATATGCATTTTTTAATATGTGGTTCGGAGTCTTGTGAGATTTGTGTATTACTGATCGTGTTTTCAGTTTTTTCTTCCTGGATTTCTGAGAAGTTGAATGTTTCTTCATCTGACGAGCTTTCTAAAACGATATCTTGAATTGTGAAATTGCTTCTTAAGGTCTGAGTTCTTGATGAAACATTTGATATGTTAAAAAAGTCGCATGGGACAATTTCACAGGAACTTGTTTGTTGAACATCACTTAAAGATAGATGATTGATTATACTTGATGAACGGGTTATTGGCTGTCCTGGCTTCCATCTTGTTGTTAGAGGAGTTTCTTGAGTTGAAGTTTGGCTTATGTGGATGAGTGAACTACTTACTTTACGTTTGCCTGTATTGAAAGGGATAGTTAGGTTTATCGTCACTTTGTTGTGGTCGTTTTCGCTGTGGACTTTTACTATGTGTCCTTTTAGATAAAGTAGTGTGCTATTAGCTGCAGCAACACCCATCCCAAAAGTATATAANTATGTGTCCTTTTAGATAAAGTAGTGTGCTATTAGCTGCAGCAACACCCATCCCAAAAGTATATAAAGACTTTATTTTCTCTTCTATCACTTCTTTCGACCAGAAAAAACTTTGACCCATAAACATACTCGAAATATCAACATTCGTAATCCTAGAACTCTTAAACGTCAATTTATAATTTNTAGCTGCAGCAACACCCATCCCAAAAGTATATAAAGACTTTATTTTCTCTTCTATCACTTCTTTCGACCAGAAAAAACTTTGACCCATAAACATACTTGAAATATCAACATTCGTAATCCTAGAACTCTTAAACGTCAATTTATAATTTAACGTAATATCATATTTCACTAAAGACTATATAAACATTACTGAAACTTGTAATAGAATACACACATCTGATCCAGTTAATGCTGTACTTAAAATCACATTAAGTATACTAAATAATATCTGATTATGTAAGTATTTATCTCCTATAACAGAAAGTGGTACCCCTTGTTCTTTTGTATATAAAAAGTTTACATTATTTTCACAAGCTTTTAAATACATGATTTCAATTAGATTCAAAATTTCAGCATGAACATCAAAATGCTCATGCCTTTTATCAAATTTGTTTAGGAAATGGCTTTGTAGAACCATTATATCTCTAGTCATCTGATCAATTTTATAAAACTCAGTAAGAAGTTCTGGGGTAAGAGCTTCTTGTTGTAAATATATTCCTAAAAGACTTGTTTTAAATGGATCTAGATTTTCTTGGAGTAAGGCAAAACTGTTTATGATTGTCATTTCATGGGCGAGGTACATTGAGAAATCTACACAGATGGCTCTTGTACTGTTACTGGAATTCCAAGTTACATTTTGACATAAGACTAAGTATCCAATTCCTTCTAGGCTAATTTTATTGATTTTTTTGGTTTGTCTTTTTAGTAGGAATTCTTCTTCGTTTGAACTTTTTTTGGATTTTTCGAGGAGCTTTTTGCACTCGTCTTTACTGTCGCTGAAAAGCATGTCGAATCTGGAGTGGGATGATGGCTTAGAGGTTTTGAGCTTGGAGGACATGAATTTGTCTGCTGAAGTATTAGTATGGATTATATAGCCTTGACTGTCTATGATGAAGTTAGAAAAAGGACAATTATTCCAAAGATTTTGATGAAGACAATTGGATTTTTTATAAGAGGAATACAAGTGCCAAAGGTCGCGGTAATCTTTTTCAAATGAGCAACTAAGCAAGGTGCAAACACACCCTGAAATGATAAGATAGATAAAGTGTGTGTTTGTATAAAAGCTCAAGAAGACTATCTGGAAAACAAGATACAAGCAATAAACAGTCCAAGTTTTAGATAAATAGAAATTCAATACCAAACTCGGTATAAAAGTCCCTAAACACTCTATCATCGATGCATCCATCAAAGAATTGCATTCCCAAACCGAAACATAAATCTGTATTAGTATCCTTATAGGGAAAATTGCTGATATATATTTGCTAGAAAGTAATACAAAAATTGCTGCAAGGAAGGCTACTGGAGAATAAAGTGTATAAGTATAAAGTGACCAAGATGCACATAAGAAGATCCATAAATAAAATATTGACTTTGAAAAGTTGTAACTAGACTCGATTTGGAACTTTCGCTCTGTACTTTTTTGACGAAAGTCCAAAGACCATTTTTGCCTGAAAGTTCGGTCACAGAGAAATAAGTTAGGGTGTCTTATGTCCATATTGTTAAAAATATTTTGCAAGCTTTTTGAATGTTTTGATAAAAAAATTATGGAAATGATAGAATGATGAAGGTTGATGTGTGAAATGTGATGAAAGGAAGGTAAGGATTTGGAGGTGGAGGTTTGTGTTTTGAGTTGAGGGAAGAGCTGGAGGGGGTTTTTAATTGAGAATTTTATGCTAGTTTATAGGGAAAATTGTGGCTGGTGATGGCGATTAAGAAATTTGTGAGAAGGGACCTTTGGTTAAGGGTTTTGGTAAGCTTTGATGATATTTTTATATTTTTATAGTTTTATTATTTTGTTAATATGTTTTGGGAATGATATGATATGCTAATGAGATTTAGTAATAAAAATGGATATGCTTGGTATAAATTGTATATATAAACTCATTGCTATTAAGAAATTGAGATTAATATTTATTATTGGCATTGGTTTAATTAGTAAAATCATCTTAANTAAGAAATTTGTGAGAAGGGACCTTTGGTTAAGGGTTTTGGTAAGCTTTGATGATATTTTTATAGTTTTATTATTTTGTTAATATGCTTTGGGGTTGATATGATATGCTAATGAGATTTGGTAATAAAAATGGATATGCTTGGTATAAATTGCATATATAAACTCATTGCTGTTAAGAAATTGAGATTAATATTTATTATTGGCATTGGTTTAATTAGTAAAATCATCTTAATATCTAAATTTACTATTAAAAATACTTGGAATTAAAGAAAATCTGCTGACTTTTATGGTTCCTTCTAATAAATTTCTTAGGAGTGTCGGCAAGAACTTTTCTATAAAGTCTTATATCTTGTTTAGGTATTTCTTTAATCTTAAGACTCATATCTAAAGCACACTCATACCCACCTTCTTCAATAAAAACCCTAAATTCAAACATTTTTGCTGATAATTCCCCTAATATAAAAAATTTCTTCCACAATTGTCCAAGAACATCATAAAGATGGCTTTCAGGGTTTAAAGCTATCACAGCCCAATTACTTTTGTATAAAAATTTTAAATGGATTAAACCAGTTTTTGTGCGGATTCGGAGAACACTTGAATCTCTTTTGGAGGTGTAGAGTGAAGATTGGAAGTTAGCTTTTTCAAGAATGCATAAGGTTGTTGCATTTAGATGTGATACAAAAGATGATTTGTCTATAGTATAATCAGTATCTGGGAATATTCCATCTTCATCTGGAAGCCAAACTTCGTAAGCTTCAGAGTTTATACCATATGGTAATGATGGATACTTGGTTTTACTATAAGCTTGAAGTGCTCTAGTTATCATGTCATTTACCATAATTTCCTTTGGCACAGAAAGATTTATCTTGTTTAAGCTCCGGAAAAAGTAGATTTTAAGAGTGAGTTGTTTAATAGGACTATTATTCACAGTTTCTTCAGAGTTTTTTAAAGATAAAGTCAAAATCGAATTTTTTTTTTTTTTTAGTTCGTCTAAATAAGAATTGTCTTGAACTATTTCGAAATCCTTCTCAAATTTTTCCAAACCAGCGGGGGATAAAGCATTAGAACATTCTGAAAAAGACGGAGAATGGATTAAAGGCTTAAAAATAAATGGAGTAACTTGGGATTTTTCAGATGAGTTTTGCTTTGTCCAACTTTTTACAAGCTTGGTAAAAGGACTGCATTCTCCTTGATTATTGCGATATTTTGCGATTCTTTTGAGTTCAAGTGTTTCTGAAAACTCCATTTAGTATTATATAAATTCTAAAAATACTATTAAAACTTGTGATGAGAAAAGAAGATGCTTTATTTGGTGAAAGTAAAAATATCATATAAAAATGTCATGCTGGAGATTATAAAAATAATGTCAAAGATGGGTTCGTTGGAAAGGTTTTTGGTTGTTTCAACAAGTTTACCTGTAAATAGACCAAGTTTACAGTTAACGCAAAATACTCCTCAAAAACATAGAGCGTTAAAATCATCTTTGCCAATAACTTCAAGACGTCAAAAATCCGAAACCAAAGATCAAATTTCTCCTAAACCAAGACTCCCGAATCTTGAGCTGACAAAAAAACAGCACAAACTAAAGCTTAACACAAGTCACGAAATGATTAGGGCAATGGTTTCACTTGAAGACGAGCAAGATGCCCTTAAAGATAAATCAAATTTCGCCAAGAGTTTCAAACGTATGAGTGCAGGTATGAAAATCCTCGAAGGTTCCAACAAAGAAAAGTGTCTAGGAATAGTAGCTGAAAACATAGGTTTATATGATGAGAAAAATCTTAAAGAAGTAAGCCCAGCAATAAAAAGGCCAGAAGTAAAATGGAACAGTAACAGCACAGGGATGTGGATGAGAAAACATGGTTTAGAAGGAAACTATAGTGGTAGTACAGTTTTTTTAAGGTTTCTAAAGAGTTTTTTTGATGCTTTAGACGAAGATAACACAGGGGTAATAAGTTCAAGTGAACTCATAGTTCCTTTATTGAGTTTAGGGCTTAGTAATGACGCAACTTATATAGAAAAAGCTCTGGTTAGTACTTTTAGCGTACAAGACATAAATGATATAGTCATGGATAAGGAAGCTTTTGTTAACCTTTTTAAAGGGGATAAGAAGACTGATGCAATTATGTTTAATCTTAGCACCCACTGTAAAGCAATGCTCAAAGATGAAGAAGGAAAAAAACTAGCTCAACAAGTTGCTAACAGAAGACAGAGTTCGTTTATGAGCCAATATTCAATAGTAACTGAAAAACCTATAGAAAAACCTTATCCTACAATAGAAGAGTTCATAAGGCTTATAAGAAAATGGTGGATCGGTTTATCTCATGATTCTGCAAGCATAAACATAAGCCGAGTTGCTGAGTTTCTAGCTGATAAAGGTATGGTATCAAATAAACATGAAGGAAGAAGTATTGCTAAAAATGCTGAATCAAGTTCTTATTTTTCGTATAACTCATTTGAAAGAGTGTTTTTAAAAGCTATCCTCAAAGCTGCACTTTTTAATGTTGCTGTTTGTTTAAATAGAAAAGATTTTGAGAATTTTTCTATGAGACTCAAATTGGCAATTGGTCAAAGAAAACTCATGATGGCATCAACAAAAGGTAGAGTTGATATTTATGCGAAACAAGGGAGGGTAACATTACAAGCTTTGGATACTTATAAAAAACGTATGGGGATTGATATGACAAAGACAAATACAACAAGAATGACTAAGGAAGCTGTGGATGATATAAATGAAGAGAGGATAATGCAAATATTGTTTAAATTGAAGGACAATGCTAAGATGTTTATTAATGAATATGGGGATGTTAAACAGGAGATTAAGAATCCTTGGGATATTAGGTCTAGTTTAAATGAAACTACTGAGGACTATTCACCAACACCAAAGTTTAAAGAAGAAAAATATCTTAACAGTCTTTTTGAGCCAGGGGCTGTTAGTATAGGTCCAGGCCCTTATGATCGCAAAGTCAAGCTTTTTCGCGAAAATTACCTTTTTAAGAAATTCCACGACATGGTCCAGATGTACCCCGAGTCTAAAATCCCCAAAAAACACTTCAATTTATAAATACACATTTATCATTATTTATTAACTATACCCTGTATTCTTAGTGAAGAAAAATCATATTTCTTCATATTATCTTTACTATAACTTCCTCTAGCAAAAGTGTCAAAGTTCCTAACTACAAAAGGCATATTCCTTTCAGTCCTATTCTTCAATATCTCAACATTATATCTTTTAAAAGAAGTCATCGGTTTAGCTTTATCTTTTTTCCCAGTGTTTTTAGACAAAGTATTACAGACTGAGTTTTTTAATTCTTGTTCTTTTATATCATCTTTATGCTTCATATCTGAGCTTGGGATAATTATCTCAAGTTTCGGTTCTAAAAATTCTATATCGCTATCTTTATCTGAAAAATCAAAGGTTTCAAGAACTTTTTCTATATGAATTTCTCGACTTTTATATCTTCGTGGCTTAGAACTTAGAAGATGTCTATGGATTGTAGCTAGTTTTTTGCTTGCAATGAGAATTTCGTTAGACCCTGAAAAATTGTGAGGGATGTAATCGTTGAAATCATGATGTTTTTTATGAACTGATAATATGGAGGTTGTTGCTTTGGGAGTGAAGGCTTTACAGATAAGAGGTGATTTTAAATCAAGGCTTAGTTTCATTAAAAGAAATTAGAGTTGATTTTATTATGAATTAAATGAATGAGTAGTTAGGAAGCTAGATTTGAGGATGATGGGTTTGAGGATTAATATTGGAATTTGGATGTAGAAGAAGTGCAGTATTTAGTTTTTGGATGTAAAAGATGCGATTTTATAGAGAGATCAGTGGGGTTTTGGTTTATTTTTATATAAAAAAGAAAAAGTGTAGTTTAGGATGTGATTATGATTTTATGTTAATCAGTTTAGATATTTATTTTATATAGTAATTTAATATGAGCTTAATATATCAAGAGTAATAATATAGAAAATATATAATGGAACTGGCATTATGATTATGTTTTTAGTTTCTATTATTTTTTATATGCATATCCATAAAATTTATCATTTTCAAGTTTGGTAATGAGGCTTATAACACAGGAAGACTATATTATACTTTAAATGAGTGACCACTAAATTTTCTATGCTTTTGTCAAGCGAATATATTAAGAGTAAATATTTTCCTAAGTTCATCATTTTTATTATTTGCATAAACAATCTTCTAATAAGTTAATATAGTTATACTAATTTAGCATCAAGCTTCTCTTTAAAGAGTTTACTTTATTTAAAAACATCTTATCACCCACATTTTCCTTGTGCATCCACACAAAATTTCCCATCTTTCTAACCTTTACACATATTCAAACTAAAAATCCACTTAAACAAATTTTCTTCCTATGCAATCCAATTCTACATCATCTCAAACTCTACTTTCAACTTCCTCTCAATCACTCCTTCTCATAATCATTCTAAAATCAAAACATATCAAATCAAAAACCCAATTCTCACTTTAAAAATCGTAAAACTTTTTTATAATAAAATATATAAAATGCGTTCCTATACAGACACAAATCAATATTTCTCTCAAAGTACCAAGACAAATATTTATGGCTCTAAAAGGCAAAGTTTAGAAAACAGTTCATTAGATTTCCTAGTCCCTCATAATCTTGAAAGAGAAAGTGCTGAAGGAGATATTACACCAAAAGAAACTCATGATAGAAGCAATATGTCAAAAAGCTTAATGAATTTAACCAAAAAAAATACTTTAAGCCGAATGACACAAAAATCTTTTACTGAGCTTTTTGAAAGCCCTGTTAAAATTATAACTTCTTTGCTTTCCCGCATGGACAACTCACTGAAAATCAGTAAGAATGCTATAGTTCATATTCAAAAAGGAGGTCAATTTGACAGGATTGTGTTTAATATTCATGATTATAAGTTATTAAACAGCTCTTATGATGATGTCTTGTCTTTGCAGTTAAAAATTGAAATCCCAAAAGGCGAGTATATGCAAAAGTATAACTTTACGTATAAGAGTCCTCAAGAAAAAGATGAAGTTATATGGGAGTACTGGAAACAGCAAAGGGAACAGTTGAATTTAAAGTATGGAACTTTTACGTCATTTTTTAGCACTTTTATGGTAATCAGCCAGAAAAGGTCAAGAAAACATTCTTTTAGGATGATTTTCCCATGCACATCCGACATTATCAGTATGCAAAGAGCCTTTGACAACCTATCCCAAACAATCCATGGTGACTGGAGTGCCTATGATATAAATCCAAATGTGGATTTAAAAAAAAATTATTACAGCCTAATGTCCTACCTTATCTGGCATAGCAATTTCTGGGGCCTATACCAAAAGCTCACCTATCCTCTAAAAAAAATCGTAGAAAGTTCTATTTTTAACTACATAATGACCTTATGCGTTGCAGCTAACACAATAACTTTAAGTATGGATCATTACGGGATCTCAACAGAAATGAATTCTGTTCTTGTAAATCTAAACAATGCTTTTACCAATGTTTTTATAACAGAAATGGGAATGAAACTTCTCGGTATCGGGATAGTTTCTTATTGTCGTGATGTAATGAATTATTTTGATGGTGGTGTTGTTATCCTAAGTATTATAGAAAACATTTTTTTAAATAGGACCAAATCAGCATTTACAGCTTTTCGTGTTGTTAGGATTTTCAGAATCCTCAGAGTATTAAGAGTAGCTCGTTTGTTTAGATATCTAAGATCAATGACTCATATAGTTCAAATTTTAGGCAAGTCTATGTCTAAGTTCATTTACCTTTTTATGCTTTTAATGCTATTTTTATGTATATACTCACTTATTGCTATGCAGATTTTCGGTGGGAATTTCAACTTTGCTCAAGGTAAGCCTAGGAGTAACTTTGATGGTTTTCATTGGAGTTTTGTCACAACTTTTCAAATTTTATCTGTTGAGAACTGGCAGAATGTGCTTTATGATGGTATGAGATCTTCTGCTGGTTATTCAAGTTCTATTTTTTTTATAAGCTGGATTCTCTTAGGCAATTATGTCATTTTGAATCTGTTTTTAGCAATATTGCTTGATAGTTTTTCTGAAAATGTTAATGAAGAAAGTATTAGTGATGGGAAAATATTACTAATTAACAAAAATATAAATAGTAAAAAAAATAGAGAAGAGACAATGAGGATTATAGAAAATATGAATAGTGAAAGTGATGATGAAACTGATAACCCTGCTGAAAAAAAAACCACATTACCTAGTACATTTAATGGAAAGAGTTTTTTTGTTTTTAATACTGATAATGCTTTTAGGAAAGTGTGTATTGCTTTATACACATCGAAAAACTTTGAGAATTTTATTATGGCTTTGATCAGTTTGACAAGTTTAAAACTTGCTGTAGATACTTATTTGACTACATCTTCACAGGAAGTTCAGACAATAACTTCTTTTTTAGATGTAGCTTTTACGTTTTTGTTTTTAGCTGAATTCATAATCAAATCTGTAAGCCTAGGGTTTGCCTTCGGCAAACAAAACTACCTTCGAGACTATTGGAATTATATCGACTTTTCTATAGTAGTAGCATCGATAATAGACTTTTCTGTATCTAGCATTAATATTTCACAGATAAAAATTGTCAGACTTTTACGAACATTACGTCCTTTACGCTATATTTCTCATAATTTATCTATGAAAATTGTCGTCACTGCTTTATTAGAATCTTTAATTGCTATTATGAATGTTGCTGTTGTTTTAGTTATTGTATGGCTTATGTTTGCGATATTAGCAATATCATTATTTGGTGGCAAACTTTATTTATGCACAAACGAAAAACTCTTAACTCAAACCGCTTGTGAGTCTAATGGTTTTGTTTGGAAAGTGAATTTTCCTAATTATGATAATGTGGTCAATGCGATGATTGCGCTTTTTATTATAAGTTCAGAAGAAGGATGGCCTAATCTTATGGACCAAGCTATAGATGGTACAGAAATAGGTGAGGCTCCATCTACAAATTACAATCAATACGCAGCTTATTATTTTGTTGTTTTTATAATGATTTCATCGTTTTTTTTCATGAATTTGTTCATTGCTGTGGTGTTTGAGAAATTCACTGAAGCTAGGAATTGCCAAAGCTCGCTTGCTGCTTCGATTTTGACTAAAGAGCAGATGTTATGGATTGAGTTACAGCATTTGATACTAAAATCCACACCGAATATTGACTTTTCATCCAGGCCTAAAGACTCATTTAGGGCACTAATGTATAATATTAACAAAAATGTTTGGTTCAAAATGCTTGTTGTATTAGTAATATTACTCAATATGATCCAGATGACTTTAATATATGATGGAGCTTCTCAAGAGTATACATCAGCACTTGATACTTTGAACTTGGCTTTTACATGCTTTTTTATATTAGAAGCTTTTATTAAAATTGTGGGTATTGGGGCTAAAAACTATATGAAGGGTAATTCGAATAAGTTCGATTTTTTTGTTGTTGTAACATCGATTTTGGATATAATTTTAACAAACACCCTGAACTCGACTATATCTTTGTTGAGAATGGGCCCACAGCTTATTAGGATTATAAGGGTTTTGAGAGTTTCAAGACTTGTTAGACTGTTTAAAAGCTTAAATTCTCTTAAAAGCCTTATTGACGTTATAGGTTTTGCTTTACCAGCTATTGCTAACGTCCTCAGCCTTCTTTTACTGATTTTTTTTATATACGCTATTCTTGGAGTTAACCTTTTTAGTTCAGTTAACTCAGGGAATATCATCGGCCCGTATACAAATTTCCATGATTTTGGTAATGCTATGATAATTCTCTTTAGATGTAGCACAGGTGAGGACTGGTATAATATAATGAATGATTGTACCCAAGCTCAGCATTTAGCTACATGTGCTGTATTTTTTATATCTTTTATCACAATTACGACTTTTATAATGCTCAACCTTTTCATTATGGTTATTATCCAAAACTACGAAGAGCACGAAGGTAACCCAGAAAGTGTTTTGAGGATTTTTACTAAGGAAGTTAGGAAAATCAAAACTTTTTGGAGTATTTATGCTAAAGAGTCAAATGGGATTAGAGTTCATTATAATGATATCGTCCCTTTAATGCAAGAAATTGAAGAACTTGGGGTAAATAAAGATATGGAAAAAGACCAAGTTTTGAAAATATTAAGGTTTACAGAGCTTCATCCAGATAATAGCGGATATGTTTATTATAACGATTTTTTATATGCGATTTTAAAGAAAAAGTATATAAAAAGAGTTACAAGTAGTTATTATCGTAAACTTATATCTAATGAAGAATGTAAGACTAAAAAGGAAATTGGTAAAATTATTAGTAAGGAAAGAAGGAAGATTGAAAAAGAATGCGATTTACAGAATGTGATGGGAGGGAATTTTTTTTTAAGAACTATGTATATGAGAATTATATTGCGGAATTGGAGAAATTATACGAAGAAGAGGATTGAAAAAAGGGAAAGAATGAATGAAAGTGTTAGTGTCACTCCTGCTTATTCGGAGTTTGTTGATCCTGGGTTTAATTCGTTGTTAACTGAAAGAGAGCAAGATAGTGAAGAGATGATTTTGGAGTAGATATTTAAGTGTTTATAGTAATTGGAAAAATGATTGTTTGCAGATTGATAAGATTCAGNAGAAAAATTATTGTTTGCAGATTGATAAGATTCAGAGTTTTAGAAAGGGGTTTGTGGGAGAAAATTTGGTTTTTAAGAATAAATTGAGAAAACTTTTAGGGATTTTTTAGGTTTTTAANGGAAAAATGATTGTTTGCAGATTGATAAGATTCAGAGTTTTAGAAAGGGGTTTATGGGAGAAAATTTGGTTTTTAAGAATAAATTGAGAAAACTTTTAGGGATTTTTTAGGTTTTTAAAGTGATTATTTAATTCATTGTGAAAGGGCTTAGAAATTATTAGATTATAATATAATATGGTTTCTTAGAAATTGCTTCCTTCTTCTACTGCAGTGTTGTATGCTTTTATTTTCTGGATTGAATTTTTNGTAATATAATATGGTTTCTTAGAAATTGCTTCCTTCTTCTACTGCAGTGTTGTATGCTTTTATTTTCTGGATTGAATTTTTCTGGCACTTTCGTTTAAAAATACGTGGGAAAGAATCGATATTTTAATTATCTTACGTTTGATTTTGATTCGCATACCAATAGTCCCAAACTCTATCAAACTAGACCCTATTGCAGACTATTTATATGCGAATTATTGGTAGTTTACTGCATTATTAAATTTATATAAGCTTATAAACAATTTAGTTTTCATAATTGGCATTAATAGTTTTATCAAGCCTGATTATTCTTTACTTTTCTAAAGTCTTTTGATTATCTTCTGAATCATGAACTTATACAAATATAAATTTCTTAGCTTTATCTATAATTTAATTAAATTAAATCAAAGCATAGCATTATTATAAAAAGATTAAAGGATTCATATTTTTACTAAAACTTGTAATAAATTATTAAACTTTGCCATATAAGATTTGATATTTTAAATGCTAAGACTTTTAAATAATTTTGTTTACTAATATCAATGTTAAGTTTGAAGTTAACTAATGCTAGTGTTAAATATGAAAGTTGACTAATAATTTGCGAATAATATTCACATTATATAATATTTTTTTATTATCCTTAACTTATTAAAAATAAACCTTGATCATATTTATTGAATATTCATAATTGATTGCTTTGTGAGAAACAATTTCCCTAGTGAATGCTAATAGTACCATAGTGATACAAGATAATATATTAGAAGCTTTAAAATTTAGTTGGTATTATTCTATAATACAACAAACTTTTTATTATTTATAAAAATAAAACATACCCTATAATGCAAGAAATACGAGTTGGTGGAAAATACAGAGTTAGAAAGAAAATAGGGTCAGGGTCATTTGGTGAAATCTACGAGGGACAAGATTACACCACAGGTGAACTTGTTGCAATAAAACTTGAAAAAATTGGTACTCGGCACCCGCAACTTATTTATGAAAGCAAACTTATAAAACTCCTTCAAGGTGTGCCAGGGCTTCCAAATGTTCATTGGTTTGGAACTGAAGGTACCTACAATGTTATGGTAATTGACCTTCTTGGGTCTTCACTAGAAGACATGTTTAATTTTTGCAATAGAATATTTGGAATTAAAAGTGTACTTATGTTAGCAGATCAAATGATATGCCGTATTGAATACATACATTCAAAGAATTTTATTCATAGAGATATTAAACCTGACAATTTCTTGATAGGTTTAGGAAAAAGAAGCAATTTAGTTTATATTATTGATTTCGGACTTGCAAAAAAATACAGGGACCAAAAGACAGGGAAACATATACCATTCCGTGATGGAAAAAGCTTAACTGGAACTGCAAGGTATGCATCAATAAATACTCATTCAGGTATTGAACAAAGTCGTCGTGATGACATGGAATCTATAGGCTACGTCCTTATGTATTTTTTAAGAGGAGCGCTCCCTTGGCAAGGGATTAACACTCACAACCGTGAAGAAAAATATAAAAGGATCATGGATAAAAAAATAAGCACAACCCTTGAAGAGCTCTGCCAAGGGTTTCAAATAGAATTCATGAATTACCTCAACTATTGTAAAGCTTTAAAATTTGAAGATTGTCCTGATTATGCATATTTACGACGTATGTTCAAAGACCTTTTTATCAGAGAAGGTTATGAATATGACTATGTGTTTGACTGGAATTTATTAAACTATTCGGCAAATATAAATAGAACGCATCCTATAGAAGAAGAAAAAATTGGCCAGACAAAACAGAATGTAAAAAACTCAAGGCAGATTGAAAGAAAATCTTCAAATCCTATGAAACCTGTAGAGAAAAAAACTAAAAAATCATGCATTTTATTTTAGGATAATAAGTTGCTTAAGTTATGAGATTTTTCGTGTAAATGTGAGGATTTTTAATGGATCTGAGTTTTGACATATTTTGAGTTATATTTTATTTTTTATGAGGGTTATCATTCTTTTGTTTTTCTTAGTGGTTTTGCTTTGATTTATAAAATTATTGGCTTTTAAGTAGAAAATATGCTTTTTATAATTTTTTTATATGTATGCTTTCCAGTTTAAGATATTTATTATATTAAAGTGTACAAAATAGATTTAAAAGTATTAAGAAGATTAGATATATTCAATTAGAAATTTTCACTTTATTTCTTTCATAAAAGCTCGATTTCATAAAAAATACAGCATTTCCACTTAATCCTCCAACACAATTATAATCATTCTAAATTCTAAAACCCATATCTATTAAAAAAGTTATCCATAATTTTACATATCACCTCTTACCACAACTTACTTTCTATCATCCCATCAACTTTAATTTCTTTCTTCAATCTTTTAATCCTAAAAACTTTCTGAGCATCCAATTCTAACTCCATATCCATATCCATCTTCAAATTTAATTTTCTAGCATAAGGGCTAATATCCCTTTTAACCTTCTCCCTAACATTCCTCTCTTCAGTAAAAAAACGTCTAGCTTCTTTAAATCCTTTACAACTAACAACCCTTTGCTTTTCTTTACAATAACTAACGAGCATTTCCCAATATTTATTTTTTTCCAAACATTTCACAGCCCCAACAATCCACAAAGCAAACTTCGCTCTTGTAATTGCCACATTCATCCTACGTTTATCAGTTAAAAATCCAAGACTATCCCCAGACCTTACTGACGAAAATATAATAATATCTTTTTCCCTACCTTGAAAACCATCAACAGTATTAACTTCAATATCAATTTTCCAATCATCTTTATAATGTTCAGTCAGATTGTCTTTGATCATTAAAGCTTGTTTTTTATAAGGTGTTATAATACCGATATTAAGGTTTCTCTTATGTAAATGGCTTATTTGTCGATATATTTGCCTTATAAAAGCTATTTCTTTTAAGTTAAAAATGCTTGTCTCATCATTGTTTTGGGATTCTTGTGAGGTTTGTAGGTCGAAAATCCATAATCCTGAGCTTTTGACCCATGAAGGAGATTTAACACTATTGTTATCATCACTTTGTAGATGACTTTTATAAAAAGCTTTTGATGAAAACTCACAAATATCATCAACCATCCTATATTGAACTGTTAGCATATTAACCCTACAACCTCCAAGCATAAGCCTTTCAAAAAGCGATCTTGAGTATTTGTTTTTCTTGGATTTCAAGTTAAAAGTTGTAGCAGGTAATTGATTTGGATCTCCAATTAATATAAGAACTTTAGCATTAAATTGTAATGGAATCAATGTACTGAGCTCAACACTTTGGCATGCTTCATCAACGATGACATAGTCGAAATCATGCTTTAATAATACCATTTCTTTGCCCCCAGCACCAGAAAGTGTTGTAAAAACAATATGTGCTGAATTTAATAGTACAGACTCAACGTGTTTTTTCTGTTCAAGTGTATCTTTGTTGATGATTTTTTCTTTAAAATTTAAAGAATTTTTTTCTTCTGAAGATGCACTTTGGTTAAAATTTGTGCTTTGTTTAGACTGAATATTTTTTTCTAAGTTCGCTTGTGTCTCCATAAGAGAAGTTAGGTTTGTGTTAACGATATAATCTTTTATAAGTTCTTGAGTTTTATAATTTAAAGTGATTCTCTCAACTTCAACTGGAGTTTCTCTTATAGGTTTTTTACAATCTCTAATATCAACAGGAGTTTTTTTAAGATTCCCAATACGAAGGTAGTTCAAATTATCTTTTGATTTCCCATCATGAGAATAAAGCTTATCTGTTATAACTCTTTTTGCAATTTCATCAACTGCGGCATTACTTGGTGCACAGACTAAGATGCTTGTACTATCTTTATGCTTGTCTAGTATTCCTGAAAGGATGCCTTTTATTGTTTGAGTTTTACCTGTGCCTGGTGGACCTTGTAAAAGCATTATTCCTGATGTCATTGAGCAGGATTTTTCAATTGCGTCCATTTGAGATGAGTTGTAGTACTGTTCAATTGAACTTAGAAAGTCATCAAGAGATTGTGTTTTTGCTCTTGGGAATGAACGACTAGTTGGGGAAAGGATTGCCTGGCTTAGGTTGAGAAACTCAACCAGTCGGATTGTTTTGAATTCTCGAAGCATTGTAGTGCATGAGTTGATAATAAACACTCTCCATAGTTTATTTTCCGACTCATTATTAATTACCCCCGATTGCTGAGAAAACAACTCAATATTTGTGTCTAGTATTTTTATCATATCA
>MPUH01000584.1:0-44554 GCA_001970955.1 Stentor coeruleus
AGCTTTATCCCACTTTTGCATTTGATTATAAATTGTCCCACGGCTTAAATAACCTTCAAGAAACCTAGGATATTTAAGTAAACCTCTTGTTATCTGTCTAATAGCAGTAATGTAGTCTTTAGACTCAATAAAACAAGTTGCGATTTCTATATAAATACTTCTGTTATAAGTTGGGTGATCTTGAATTATACTCAAAAGATCAGGAATTGCTAATTTGTATTCTTTTAAAGCAATATAACATTGAGCTTTCATATGAATTCCTCTTAAATTATTTGCATCTTCTTTGAATACTTTTTTCAATGTTTGTAATGCTAATTCAAGCATCCCAGTAGTCATTTCTTTTTTAGCTTTGTCTAGAAATTCTGAAATCTTTTCTTTTTTGAGTTTCACATTTTTAGATTCTTCAAGTTCTTTTGGACCCGGATGTCCATTAGAAAGTTTTCCAGATGAGCCAAAAGCTGTCTTTTTTATTAATGCAACTCTTCTATTAGTTGTTGTTATACTTCCCATTGATAAAGTGCGTGAATGGTCTTTAGAAAAACTATCATTGCATTTGAAAAATTTAGATGAGATGTTGTAACAACCAAAAGACTTGTTTATTTGTGGAGATGACTTTTTATGAGGAGAATTTGAATTATTGGTTTCTTTTCTAAATGGCTTTAAGCGTGGTTTGAGTTTATGCGATTCTCGATCAATAAATGTTGTAATGCCAAGACGTGACATTTTATTTAAAATATATTTTTTGTAACACACTAGGATTAGATGAAGACTTTAATTGAGATTTGTTATAAACATTGTGAATTTTTTTTATAGGTTGATTTTTTTTTTTTTTGAAGATGACTTATGTAGTAAATTATGTCTTTGGCTAGGTTTTAGAAAGTTTTTATTTATATTGATAATTTACTTTGAATTTTAAAAGATTTTACTTATCTGAGACTGGTCAGATATTGTCTGATAGTTAATGTAAATCGTAAATAATAATAATGGGTTGTAGCCCATCTAGAAAAGCAAATGAAAATCTAATCAAAATTGAACAAACTGGTTTAGGGACTTTTAATTTAGTTCATGCAAATGAAAAAAGCTTTCTAGAACTATATAGGGTCGAAAGCCCTCTTGGAACAGGATCATTCGGGGAAGTTCGTACAGTTATCCATAAACTGACAGGGCAAGAAAGAGCTGTGAAACTTTTTCGCAAGTCTCTAGATGATTACAAATCATATTTGAAAGTGAAAAATGAAATACAAATATTAAAAACCTTGCATCATCCATGCATCATAAAAATATTCGAATATTTTGAGGACGACAAGCGATTATACATAGTCCTAGAAAAATGCAATGGAGGAGAATTATTCGATATGATTTCCCAAAAGAGCAACTTGAACGAAAACACATCTGCAATAATCTGCAAACAAATCTTTTCTGCTTTAGCCTACATGCATGAAAACAGTATAATCCATCGAGACATAAAACCTGAAAATATTATGCTTGAAGAAACAGAAGATTATGTGAATATAAAAATAATAGATTTTGGTACAGCTATAAAATCCTCTGGTAATCGTTTTGTCGAATTAGTTGGTTCACCTTTTTATATTGCCCCAGAAGTAGTTAATGGAGATTATTCAATTGAATGTGATATGTGGAGTTGTGGGGTCATATTATATATACTTTTAAGTGGTTATCCACCTTTTGATGCAAAAAGTTCAAATGATATTCTTAAAAAAATCAAACAAGGTAAATATACTTTTTCAAAACCTATATGGGAAATAGTTTCAAATGAAGCAAAAGATCTTATAACAAAATTATTATGCCCAGCTAATGAAAGACTTACAGCAGCACAAGCACTTTGTCATCCTTGGATTAAAGCACTTGGATCTTATCCAAAACCTGAGAAACTCCAACTTGATTTTTTAAAAAATAACTTGAAAGAGTTTCATAGTAGAAATAAATTACATAATGCGATAACAGCTTTTATTAGCAATCAAATTATTTCTGGTAGAGAGACAAAAGAACTTAGGGCACTTTTTAAGAGTTTGGATAGTAATGGCGATGGAAGATTAAGTAAAGAAGAATTATTGATTGGGTTTGAAGGTAATCATGATTTAATTTCAGCTATTATGAGATCAGTTGATGCTGATAAAAATGGGTTTATTGATTTGGATGAGTTTTTGGTTGCGGCTGTTAATCAAAAAACTTTGTTGAGTAGAGAAAATATGAAAAAAGCTTTTGATATGTTTGATTTAGATGGAAGTGGGACTATTAGTTTTGATGAGTTACAAGCGGTTTTAGGAGTTGGAACAAATATTGGGAAAAGCATTTGGGAAGATATTATGAAGAAGAAACAGAAGAAAAATGAGAAAGAACTAAGTTTTCAGGAATTCTGCGAAATATTAGTGTCTTTAATAGATTAATTTATATGAGATTTTGATANAGAAGAAAAATGAGAAAGAACTAAGTTTTCAGGAATTCTGCGAAATATTAGTGTCTTTAATAGATTAATTTATATGAGATTTTGATAAATAAAAGAAAATTATTTGAAGAATTTGCTTTGTTTGGCGATTGATATTGAATGCCAATAATTAACAGCCTAGACTATAATTATTCTTTATAAAATCTGATATTTTATATCTTAAATAAAACATTATATACATATCATTACAATTCACTAAGATGCTTCAACTGATTAAAGGCTTAAAAGTTATCACAAAAATAATTTGCATTTTCCTCAAACAGGTTATTTCGGATTTTTTTTCCAAATCAATTTTTCATTTGTTTCTAATTTTTATAAATTTATAGAATCTTAGATATGGTGGTACATTTTTATGTTATGATAAGCATAAATTTGCTTATATATTTTCTAAAAAATCTATACTAAAAATTAAATTAATTCAAATATAGTATTGAATTCCATCTATTTTAGATTCCTTATTTTAGCTTTGCCAAATTAGAAAATGTTTGAATAGTGAGTTTTCTCATTAAAAATTTTTCCAAATTCTTCTTGTAACGCGTTCTTCTTAAACTTTTTCTAATTTTTTGAACTTCAAGATTTTTTTTTTCTATTGGGTTTAATTCATCAGCATTAGTTACAGCTAAACTATAATAATCTGTATCCAAAGGGTTATTTGCTATCCCCTTTAATGCATAAAATCTATTTTTTAGCATCACTGATTCAAGGTTATTAATATCAATATCACCTTCAATGTTTTCATTATTATAATGATTGAAAAAACCATAATCATCTTCTTTAAGGTAATTGAAATTAACTTGTGAAGATAAAAGGAATTTTTTCATATTAAGTGTACTACACCATTTCATTGAAAATAACTCACTATTCACATCTTTATCTTCTATAAAGCGATAATCATCACTAAAACAATTAAAACTTTCTAAATCCTTTATTTCTTCTCTGTTAATTTCACGATCAGATCCATAACTTCTTAATGATCTTTTAGACATAGTTGAAGTATTCAAATTCATCTCATATTTCAAGTTCTTCAAATCCCTAATTCTTGAATCTTCAAAAGCTAAGGCAATTTCATCATCAGAAGAACTATTAAAATTATCTTCACTAGAATCATCACTGCCATTAATTTTTTTATTTTTTTTAAGTCTTTTCTTAATAATCTTCATCATTCCTCTTTCAATACGAGAAGGTTTTTTAACAAATCTACTTTTCCTAGCATAATTAATAAGATCTTTTTTCATACCATCACTAAAAATACTAGTTTTAATATTATCAGCAATAATACACATATTTTCTTGTGCTTCAGTACTTTTATTCCTTGATAATGGCATTAATACAAATTCTAATTCAACTTTCATAAGTTTTTTTATAGTTTTATTATGAGAAGTTGTGCTGTTTTTAGAAGTTTTTGCACTAAGTGGAATTTGAACTAAATTTTCAATTTGAAGATCATTCATACTAGAAATATTAGCAAGATCTTCTTCTAAAGAACAAAGAAGTAATTGTAATTTACTAACCATAGACATTGAATAATTGTTTATAAAACGATTTACTGGTGAATTTGGAATAAATATGAAGGAAGATCTTTGGGGATAAGAAGATAATGATTTGCCTATAGTTGTACTTGTTCTTCTGAATCTTTTGTTTTTTTTATTTATTGATGCTGAAAAAAGTTCTATGCTAGCTCCAAGAGTACTAGTTCGTTTTAATCTTGATTTGTAAATTTTATCATTAGGGTAAATTATGTTTATTTTTGGTTTGGATTTTGGATTTGGAGAACTGTTGATGTCTTTTGATAGTAATTTATTTGCATCTTCTTTTATAGTAGCTTTTCTTACAAAACCTTGATTATTTATCATAGACAAAGAGCCTGTTCTTTTTATTTTCCCACCAATAAACTTTTTTAAATTCTTAGGATCTTCTTTACTTAAACTATCATTTTCAGATACTTCTTCAACACTATCCGACTTATCAGAAGACTTTTTATCTTCAAATTTATTTTTCTCTTTTCTAGTTCCTACTCTAAAAGTATTTTTTTTCTTATTCTTATCTCTTGTTTTTTTTCTGTTTTTTTGTTTTTTATATTTTTGTAAATCTTTCTTATCATGATTATCTTCTTCTAAATTATTCCCTTCAAAAGACTCTTCTTTTTTTTCATTCACATCAGTCAAACCATTAAAAAAAGTCCCAGTCTTCTTCGTTTGTTTTTTTTTCGATTTTTCATGAGAAGGAGGAGGTGTTTCAATTTCCATGCTTTGACGATTTTTCTCTTCTTCAATTGGGGATAATCTCATTTCTAAAACTTTTGTTGGACTAGACTGTGCCCCATCTTTAATATTTATTATACTTATAGCTTTTTCTGTAAGAGCTTTTAAAGATATTCCTGCATTTTTATTCTTATTAAGGAACTTCTTTGTGAATCCTATATTATTATTTTGTATATCATCAATATTTTTTGTATTGTTATGATGTTGGTTTTTTGGACTTGTGGGTATTTTTATATTATCTTTTAAGTTTATTGAAATTTCTTTATTATTTTGAAATATATCGTTTGAAGTTATAAGATTATTCATTGAGTTTGATAAGATGATATTTGAAACTGTGGAATTATTATTTAGCATTAAATATGAATCTTGGATATCTGAAGGTTTTTCTTTTGAGATGGGTGAAATGTTTGATATTTGCTGATTTGAGATTTTTTGCCCTTCAGGTTCTGGGCTTTTTGCAAGATATGCACGTTTGTTACGAAAATTTTCCACGAAATCTTTTATGATATTTAAAGGAGGGATTGGAGAGATAGGTGATTCTATATCCATGTCATTTTTTTCATTGCTTGTATGGATGTTTTGGTTTTTTTCAGAAGATTTGGTTGAAAAACAGTTTGGACTAATTGAGTTGTTTATTTTATCATCAGGAAAGTTATAATGATTTTTTAAATTTGGTTTACTTTTAGTTTGTTTTTGGCTTTCAAATACTTTTTTTTGATTGTTTATGTTTTTGCGATATGTTTCTGGTTTTGATTCTGTTTTTTTCTTTTTCTGAATGATTTTTTTATCCGGCTTTCCTTCTTTTAATTTTTTAGAAAGTTTATCTTGAGTTTCTAACTCTGATTTTTCTATTTTTCCAGCGCTTTTTTCTTCATCAATTTTTTTTATAATATTAACATAGTGATTTTCAGGGAATTCAGTACTTTTATCTTCATATTTTAATGAGTCCATGCTTTTCTCTATCATTGTCTTTAAATTCTCATCACTAACAGTTTCTTCGTTTAATTTTTCTTCATCTTTTTGAAATTCATCACTATTATCTACTTGCAAAGGCTTGTTCTGATTTAAACCTAAACTAGTTTTTCTAAAATCAAGGTTTTTTTTCGGACTGCTAATATCAAGCCAACTATTTGATGACTTTGTGCTAAAACTAAAGCGGTTTTTGTTTAATCTATTAGTACTTTCTGGACTCAAAGGGTAAATATGCCCTGGCGAATATACTTCTCGTATATTTATTTTTGGTTTAGTCATTAGAAGTTTGGGTTTACTCAGTATATGTGAGATACTAGATGAAGAAAGTAATGGGAATAAACTTTTATCAGGCTTGTAATCAGGATATCTAGGAGATTTATGGAGCTCTGCTAAAGATTTTACTTTATAAGGCTTGGTTATTTGCAGAGCTCTGTTTGTTTCAGAATAGTTCAATGTTGACTCACGCCAGCCATGAATTTCTTCGTAAGACTTAACGTTGTACGACTTTCGATATGGCTTCATTAAATGTTCTAAGATATTATTATAAGAATATACTGAATGAATCAGATTTAGAGGATAATTCAATCATAAATTTCATAAAATTTGAGAAATTTTGAAATTATTATCCTAGACTACTTTTATACTATAGAAAAATTTAATAAGTCAAGATAAGATAGATTATTAGAATTTAAATAACGCTAAAAATGAAGAATAATCTAGTTTTCAATAGCGGATTTTAGTTTGATATTATGATATGGATATTCATGTTAGCATCATCATAAATTTCCATACTCAATGAAATAATGGTTCAGTGCTTATTTTAACCTTTCAAATTGCTTGCATATAGTTTTTCATTATGATGAGCTTTAAGATTTTCAAATTTCTATTATTTCCTATTTTGACTCTAGTAATATTTTGTGCTTGGCTAATTACAAAAGTTAATTGGACTAACCCATTAAAAAAGGCTTGAAAAGGTTGACAATTCACTCAAAATCCAAAGCCTTATGCGGTTAGGGTACAGAATTTTTAAAATATGTTAAATAGTATTATAAGTATTTGAGACACTTTATATATAATCAACAACACTTTCAAAAAAATTATTACATAGAATATTATTTCATCGAAATAAAATTTTCAGCAGAAATTAGAATTATGATTACTAGAATAATTTACTTCATTATCAGTTCGGACTTAATAATTTCTATAGATGAAATACAAATACGACTTTAACAATAATTTATAAAGATCTAGATTTGCGAATACAAAAGAATAGTCACTCCCATAAATCTAAAACCCTGATGTTAGAAGTTTTGATGTTAGTGTAAGAAAGGCTTTTGTTTTTCTTTAATTTCTAGTTGAAAATAATGAATAAATTTATTAATTCTTATAAGAAGATGTATCGATTTTTTTGTAAAGTCATTAATTTCGTCTTTATTATATAAGAATCATAAATTAGTATACATATAGTTATTTAATTTACTGGGGATTTTGGCAGAGGAGGTCTTCCTAAAGCTTTAAAAATGCCTTTACTCAAAGAAACAGTCTTGCAGAGATAAGAAGCATCTTCTTTAAAAAGCCCTGGATTTCTTTCTTCAATTTTCTTCAGTATTTGCCGACTTCCTGGACTTATTTCTAATTTATTTTTCCTCTCAAAATCTAAAAGATCCTCAGATTTCTTTTGATTTTCTCTCAAAGATTGAAGCCGAGCATTTTTATCATTAAGAAACCTCTGTTGTGAGCTATAAAAATCTTTAAATGACCTTCTTTTATGCTGACTTTTGATTTTAGGTCTAAAAGTGCATGATTTGACTTCATCACATTCTTTTTGATGTATTAAAAATCTTTTTTTATTCATAGAAAGTTGATGATTAAACAACATTCTTTCTACTACTGGAGGAGAATTTGATGAGAATTTCGCAGGTCTTTTCATTTGGTTAAGAAGATTCTGGTAATCAAAAGTATCAGGGTTTGATTTAAGTTTTTTTAGTTTTTCTGCTATTGAGATTTCTTTTGGGCTTTTTTGTCTTCGTAGCATTTCTTCAGTGTTTTCTGTGGAGTTGTCGCTTAAACTGATTTCTTCGAACTCACCAAGGATAGACATTTTAAATTATAATAAAATTATAGTTTTGATTATTTGTGGTTTTTATTCTATTAAGTAAATTTGAATTTGCATTTTGATATATTAAAATTATTTGAGAGGATGTTGATAAGATTATAGAAAATAAATATTTTAGAATTGAGAAATAAACTTTTAATTCAGTGAATATTTGTTTTGAATATCTATCCTTGCATGNTGTATATTAAATTTAAACTTTTAATTCAGTGAATATTTGTTTTGAATATCTATCCTTGCATGAATGTTTTTATGCTTGACAATAATCCTATATAATTTTATATAGTTTCTTTATTCAAAATAATTTACAATCCAGGTACTCAATAGGTTTGAAATTCTTATTAAAATGCAATAATAAAAAAGTAAGTATTTTCAAAAGTGAAACTTTTTCTCAAAGAAAAATTCGAAAATCTTAGACCTAAAAAATCAAATCATATTTTTTTTGAAATAATACATTTCAAATTATCTATTAAATCAACCTTACCTTTTTCAAAACTAATAAAATAGATTCAATTAATACTTATGATGATTTAAAATACATTCTATTATTTCCTAATAAATTATTCTTTAACTAATAACACCAATAAAACAATTTTTTTAAAATTCCTTGCTAAAAAGTTGTAATTTTCCTTTCACTAAAAAGCAACACTTCCATANCAAAATACATTCTATTATTTCCTAATAAATTATTCTTTAACTAATAACACCAATAAAACAATTTTTTTTAAAATTCCTTGCTAAAAAGTTGTAATTTTCCTTTCACTAAAAAGCAACACTTCCATATAAAAAACATCCCCATTTAATCAATTCTACCTAAATCATTATAAAATCCCAATACAATCTTTCAAATTAAAAAACCCTAAAAAAGCCGGCATCTTCCCAACAACTAAACTTGAGAATAATTAAGTATTATTTTTAAATACCCCAAATGGACCACACTGAAGATTCAGACAATGAATTTTGGGAAGACATGGATACCTCACATGCACTTTTATCATCAGAAGTAGCAACCCGAATAATGAATGCAAGGAAAAGTAAAGCGAATATCATCCCTTTAAAGTCCCCATTACTTGAAAAAATTATTTTAGAAAAAGACTATTACCAAGATAAAATTTCACGTATAAGAGAATCTAAAGATGTAGAAGTCAAGCAACATGTAATTATAACAAAAAATTATATTAAAAAAGAATACAATGCGAAATTTGTTGATGTTAAAGAAAAGTATAAAGAAGACCTTTTTGAGATTAAAAGACAATGCGCTAATTTAACTGAAAATCTTCAAGACAAAGATAGTTATATTAATATTTTATGTCAAATCATTGCAGATATTGGTGTTTATTTGACAAATGCAAGAATTTCTAAGACAAAAAATAAGTTTATTACGAAAAATGACCCTAAACCTTTTAATGAAGTGCATTATATACAACAAATACAAATACTTATAAATCAGGTAGAGTTTCTTAAAGATACTTGTTATATTTATAAAGCGGAAATAGATAAAGTTAAGAATAAAGTTCATCAAGCAAAAGAAAACTGTAAGAATATAGAAAAAAACTTTAAAGAAGAAATTGAAAAACTTAATGGAGTGATAAAACAAAAAGAACTGGACTCTGAAAGTAAAATAAAAGAATTCCATGTAGAGTAATGAATAAACAGATTTGAAAAATATAAAAAAGATATCATTTTTGAACACAAAGTTAAAGATGAAATTGTAGAAAGACAGAAAGCTTATATCGAAAGTTTGCAGGACGAACTCAAAAACGCTAAAATGGTGTTGCAAAACCGAGGGCTCCGTATGAAATTCTATGAAAAACTCGATGATTATGTTAAAGATCACGAACAGATTACTTCACTTAAAAACAACAAATCTGTTGCTATATCACGAAACACAAGTTCAAAAATACGAAGCCGGGATCAATCACGTTCAGTGTGTAGTCGCAAAAGAAAGTCCGAAGTAATTTTCCCTCAAAACGGTATTTTCGCATTAAAGCTCGGATTTCCAGATTTTTCCAATGGCGACAAGCCTTCTTTCTCAATACACCCTCAACTTTAGTAATAAAATATGGAGTTAAAGTCTTGGATCAATGACAAGCTTTATGAAATTATCGGCATGTCTGAAAAAAACACAGTCGACTACGTCTTTGTCCTTGCTAGTTCAGCCAAATCCCAAGAAGAGATTTGTGAAAAACTCATTGACATTGATTTCCCTGACAGTCAGAAAACTCGTAATTTCGCTGAAAATTTATATAAAAAACTCTCACCAGCAGAGCCACAACCAATAAGCACTTATCAGCAAAAGTTCAATGAAGATCTCGCTAAAAAAGTTAAAAACGAGTCTTATGAATTGATTCATGAACCTTATGACCCGAAAACTGATCAAAAAGAAAAAGATGAGTTAAATAAACGTTTGATTAAAAGAGAGAAAACTTCAAGGGAAAAAAAACAGAAGCATCTTGAAATGACTGATGAAGAAAGGAAAAAATTAGTTCAGGATATGAAAAAAATCAGCAGATGGAAATATCTTGAACAAAGGGAAGAACAACAACTAGACTTAATGCGTCGGCAAATTGAAGATGAAGAACAATTGTTTAAAGGGGTGAAATTGACTGAAAAAGAAGTTAAAGAGCATGAGTTGAATAAGAAAATATACTCGATAGCTTTAGAAAAAACACAACAAAGACAAGAGGTTTTAGGGTTTAAAATGCAAGATGAATATGATGATATAAAAGGTGGGAAAATCGAAGATAGGTTTAAGGTTTTGTATAAAAGATATGAGGAAGAAAAACATACAAAAACTGAACAGGAAGTATGGGAAAATGCACAAACATCAAGAAGTAAATACAATTATGGGAATAAAGAGGTTAAATTTCAGCAAAATTATGATTTACTTCTTGACAATCAAATTGATTATATAAAAACCCAGTTGATTGAAGGGAATTTTGAAGAAGATGAGAGGTTTGAAAGATTTAGTAAAGCTGATAGACTACAAGATGAAAGGTGTGAATTGCCTGTTTTTAAACAGAGGGATAAACTTTTAACTGCTATTCGGGATCATAAAATTTTGATTGTAGAAGGAGAGACAGGATCAGGGAAAACCACACAGATTCCGCAATATTTACATGAAGTTGGGTATACAAAATATGGGAAAATTGCTTGTACACAGCCAAGAAGGGTTGCTGCGATGAGTGTTGCTGCAAGAGTTGCTCAAGAAATGAGGGTTAAATTAGGACATGAAATCGGGTATAGTATACGTTTTGAAGATTGTACATCAGAAACTACAGTTATCAAATATATGACTGATGGTATGCTATTAAGAGAGTTTATGATGGATCCTGAATTATCATCATATTCTGTTGTTATGATTGATGAGGCACATGAAAGAACTTTACATACTGATATTTTGTTTGGATTAATCAAAGATCTTGCCCGTGCCCGAAACAATTTAAAAGTTATTATCTCATCAGCGACCATGGATGCTGAGAAATTTGCAAGATATTTTGACAATGCGCCTATATTTGGTATTCCAGGCCGTAGGTTCCCAGTGGATGTATTTTACACAAAAAGTCCTGAAGCTGATTATATAGAAGCAGCAGTAATAACAGTCTTACAAATTCATGTAACCCAGCCAGCAGGGGATATCCTAGTATTTCTTACAGGTCAAGAAGAAATTGAATCAACTCACGATATTTTATTAAGCCGAACACGAGGTTTAGGTACTAAAATCCCTGAATTAATAATATTGCCAATATATTCAAATCTCCCAAGCGAAATGCAAGCTAAAATCTTTGAACCAACCCCAGAAGGTGCTAGAAAAGTAGTCTTAGCAACCAATATAGCTGAAACAAGTGTAACTATAGATGGAATTATATACGTTATTGACTGTGGATTATGTAAAGAAACTTGTTATAATCCTCGAACAGGTATGGAAAGTCTAGTAATTGTCCCTATATCCAAAGCTTCAGCACGTCAAAGAGCTGGTAGAGCAGGTCGTGTGGCTCCTGGTAAATGTTTTAGAATCTATACTTTATGGTCTTATGACAATGAACTTGAAGAAAACCCAGTCCCTGAAATCCAAAGGTGTAATCTTGGTAATGTTGTTTTAATACTCAAGTCTTTAGGTATAGAAGATCTTGTGCATTTTGATTTCTTAGATCCACCAGCAAGTGAAACTCTTATTCGAGCTCTTGAAGAACTTTATGCTCTTGGGGCATTAAATGATGAAGGACAATTAACTAAACTTGGCCGAAGAATGGCTGAGTTCCCTGTAGATCCAAAGCTTTCTAAATGTATTATGTATTCTGAAAAATACTCTTGTACTAATGAAGTGGCTACTATTGCAGCTATGTTAAGTGTTGGGAATTCAGTGTTTTTTAGACCTAAAGATAAAATAATGCATGCTGATAATGCTAGAATGAGTTTTTCATGTAGAGATGGAGATCATTTAACTTTATTTAATGTTTACTCACAATGGGAAGAAGCTAATTTTTCAAGTATTTGGTGTAGAGATCATTTTATACAGTATAGGTCTATGAATAAAGCTAGGGATATTAAAGAACAACTTGTGGACTTGTGTGAAAGGGTTGAGATTATTGTCAATAAAGAACCTTGTAAAGATATCAAAATGGTCATCAAGTCTTTTTGTTCAGGGTATTTTTTCAATTGTGCTAGATTACATAAAAGCGGAATTTATAAGACAGTTAAAAATGCTCATACTGTTTTTATACACCCAAGTTCTGTTATGTTTAAAGAAATGCCTAAATGGGTTATGTACCATGAACTTGTTCTTACAAGTAAAGAGTTTATGCGTCATGCTAGTATTATGAGTTCACAATGGCTTACTGAGCTTGCACCACATTATTTTAGTTCTCAAGATTTAGATGATGACTCAATCAAAAAAATGCCTAAACCTATAAAGTTAAATCCTTAAAGCATAAAATTGTATATTTTTTAAGATATTTTTATACATGATTAATTTTTATAATAAGTTTTGAAATAATACAGGAAGAGCTTTGGACTAATGTGGAACTCTAAATGATAGACTAGATACTTCAAGAATGCGACTGGTTAAAAAATGACATTTTAATGTATAATAAATAATTATAAGCTAATGAATTTCCTTATGGATGGAATGAAAAACATTTTAGAAAAATTCAATTGTTGCAAAATGAACCACAGGACAGCAAGTCATCATAATCTATCAACTGAAGAGTTCGAGAATCTTAAAGAAATACCATTAGAACATTTAGCTTCAAATGATTCTGATAAAGAAACCAATGATCGTAATGGCAGGACGACTATCACAATAAAGACTCCTACAATTAAAAGCCCTTGGAGTGAAAATAAAATCCATCGAAATCTTTGGGAAGCTTGTGAAAACAACGACCTTGAGACTGTTAAAAAGATTCTAGATGATTATAATTTAGAAGATTCTCGAGTTTACGAAAAAAATTATATGAATCATGATGGTATTGATTCATTAGAACTTAATGCCCATAGTCCTGAAGGTAGTACTTTGTTACACAATGCTGTAAAAAAACATAATATTAAACTTGTTGAACTATTACTTGAATATACTCCTTCTATCAACATAAATTGTCTTGATATATATAGAAGAACACCTTTGCATATTGCTTGTATTGAAAATGATTTTATTATTGCAAAGTTATTTATTGACAAAGGGGTTTTACTAAATGCTATAGATAGTGAAGGTAATACAGCACTTCATTATGCAATTGTAGTTGAAAATATACAAATAATAGAGTTTTTAGTATGTATGTGTGCGAATCTTGAGATAAAAAATCATCAAGGGATTACAGCGATTGATTTCCTTAAACAGAAGAATATAAATATTAATTTAGAGCCTTCAGAAATTTTGACTATTAGTGAATATGATGAAGTTGAAGGCAATATTCTTGTAACTAATGAAATTGTAAGACCTGATAAGATTGTTACACTTAAAGACTTTGAACCTGTTCAAATAATAGGGAGAGGAAGTTTTGGGGAGGTGTTTTTGGCTAAGATGAAGAACAGTGAAGAGCTTTATGCAATGAAAATTCTTAAAAAAGAAAAGATTTTCGCACAGAACCTTATAAGATATGTTATGACTGAAAGGAATGTTTTGAGTTATATTAATCATCCTTTTATTGTCAGATTAAGATATGCTTTTCAAGATGTGGATAAAGTTTTTCTTATATTAGACTATTGCCCTGGGGGTAATTTGACTGCTTGTATTAATCGTTATCAGAGTCTTCCTGAAGATATCGCAAGAATTTATATGTGTGAAATATTATTAGCTTTATCAGAACTTCATCAAAGAGGGATTATTTATAGAGATCTTAAACCTGATAATGTGATTCTTGATATTGATGGGCATTTATTACTTACTGATTTTGGACTTTCTAAAGAAGGAGTTTTAGATAATGTATCAGCGATGTCATTTTGTGGATCAATAGCGTATTTAGCACCAGAAATGATTCGTAGACAAGGACATGGTAAAGCTGTTGACTGGTATCTTTTTGGAGTTATTCTTTATGAAATGCTCACAGGTAAACCTCCTTATTATAATAGTGACAGAAAAATTTTACTTTATAATATTGAAAATGTTAAACTGAAAATACCTCCACGACTTAGTGATGAGGCTAAAGATTTATTGAAAAGATTATTAAAGCGTGACCCAAATAAAAGACTTGGAAGTGTTGGTGATTCAGATGAAGTTAAGCAGCACCCGTTTTTTGCTGGAATTAATTGGATTGATGTTTATAATAAAAAACTTAAGCCACCAGTGCCGCCACCATCACTGATAAAATCAGATTTCTTATCGGGATATAAACTAGGTAGCGATGAACATTCAAACATTGACACTAAGCTAAATGGATGGACTTTTGTATCAGAATAGTTAGTATAACTAAGTATGTCTATAATAATATTTATAAATCAATACAGCTGAATCCAACATCCAAAACATGCAAAATTTAAAATATAATAAATCATTTATACAATAAACTTAAATAATCACTCCTAAGGTTTTAAATCCCTGTATATAATACTTTTAATATGCAAATACTCAATCATCATTGCTATCTACGTAGAATAAAACATATATTGTAAATTCGGTAAAGTTTTACAAATTTGTATATAAGTAAACAAATCTCCTCCTGGGATAAATTCTAAAGCTAAATAAATGTCATAAGCATCCTGACTAAATCCTAATAATCTGACTATAAATTGATGATGAAATTCTTTAAGCAAAGTGAGTTCAGAGTGGACATGGTCAACTTGTTTAGTTTTCAAAATATGAGTTTTTTTCAGTATTTTCAGCACAAAATACGCAGGGTTGTTTTTAGGTTTTGCTATTTTTACCTTGACATATTCACTTTTTCCTATTGCATGATATATTTCAATATCATCTAAATTAAACTTTTGTATCATATTTTTTACTTATTTGATTTGGTAATATGTTAAAGACCCTTAAGACTAAGCAAAAAACAACTGTAAAAAGTAAATCCAAGCCAAACTCAACGAAAAAACCTGGGAAAACTTTGGATAAAGAATTTAGTTCTAAAAGCACTAAACAGTCAACACCATCTTCTAATACACCTACTAATAAAAGTAGAGTTTTATCGAGGCAGGATAAACTAAATAAAGGAGATCCTGCTGATTATACTTCAGAGAGTGATCCTGATGCTGAAGATATTGTCAAAGCTACAGATTCAATGAAAGAGAAGGTTTTAGATTCGTTGAAGGTATTTAAAGATGTGAATTCTGAATACATGAACCAAAACCAGCTGCTACATGAAGAAGTTGACAACTTTGAGGAAGGTTTTAAAACTGTTAAGAATGAAGTTAGTGAAATCCTTTGGGAAAGTAGTAAGTCAAAAGAAGAGCTCTCCCGAATAAGGGTTATCATGGAAACTCCGCGTAGTAAAATAAAAGAAGACCAAATCTTAGACTTGGATTTTAGTTCAGTAAAATTGCCAAATGAAGAAGCCTTATATGAAACTTTAAAAAAACTTCAAGACGAAATAGACGAAATGAGGGGGAAAATAGAAAACAATGAAAAGGAAATACAAGAAAAAGACTTACAAAACTCAGAACTACGTTCTGTGGTCTTTAAACTAAGAGATAGCTTAATGACTGAAACTCTAGTATTAGAAGCTGAAGATAATCATATCCCATGCACAGGATGCCTTTTATTCTAGCTTAATTCTAATAATGGCTAAATAAACTGCTTATAATGGGTACAAAATGTTCAAAATGCTTGGCAAAAGATGATTATCCCACTAACAAAAAACAATCTTTAATAGAACTACCCAGTCACATTGAAAACAGTTTAAAAGACTCAATCCTCCAGCTTTCTTCTGACTATTCCTTTTTAACCTTTGACAAAATATTGAATAAACACCCTAACAACCCTGATATCCTCATATCTTTTGCCAGCCAATTATATGAAAAAGGTCTTACAATACAAGCAAATGAATGCTTTAAATATTTGCTTGAACGTGATTTTCAGTTATCTCCAAAAGGAAGTGTAATATACGCTCAGATTTTGATTCAGAATAAGAATTATGATTTAGCTTTTAAAATTCTTATACAAAATTTGGATAATGTTTCAAATGATCATGAAACTCATGCATTGCTAGCAGAATTATATGCAAAACTAGATAAGCATAATCAGAGTTATAAGCATATTAGTGAAGCTATTAAATTGAATGATAATATTGCGGAGTATCATAATAGTTATGGTTTATGTATGATGAAGAAAAAGGAATATAATGATGCACTTAAGCATTTTCTTAGAGCTTATGATTTGGATAATAATATGGCTAAAGCGTTGAATAATGCTGGAAATGCATATCGGAAACTAGGAAGCATAGCAGAAGCTATAAAATGTTATAATTTAGCTATAAATCTTATCCCCAAAAGGAAATTCCCTATAGCACTTATCAATATAGCAACAATATGCTTTTATACTGGGGATATACTTTCTATGTTGCAGTACTTTGAAGAGGCATTACAAACTGGTTGCAATATCCACAAAATTATGGTAAAAAAAGGGTATCATCTGCTGTTTAAAAACCCCAAAACCAAATTTGCCATAGAGTTATTTCACAAACAAGAATACAGAAAAAGTATTGTATTATTCAATGAAATCCTTCAAAAAGATCCATATAATACCATTGTAAACTATTATATGGCTATTTCTTTAACTGAAATCAATAAAAACTTAGAAGCTAATGATTATTACAAAGCAACCATAGAGTAATTTATATATAGAAATGGACTAAAACCTATATGCGCAGGTAAAAAGTTTATAAGACATTATGTCAAACTTGCAGTAAAAGCTCTTAACAAACAAATTCCTAAAACAAACATTAAAACATGTGAAGAAATCCCAGAAGTTGATGAAGACTCTGAAAACTCGACAATAAATATTGGCGCGGTTGAGGTTTTTAAAGTTAGAGCAGAAAGCTTGTCAAAACCTTATCAACCAAGAAGCCAAGAATCACCAACTGATAGTCCTATTGATACATCTATAGAAGAATCTGAAGAAAAATGTTTAGTCATGTAGTAAATGTATTATATTTTGCATGAAAATTTACAGATTTTAAACAATTTTTTGGTTTAAAGTTTTCCGTTCTTGTAAAAATACGCCATCTGGGAATCTTATTTTTGTTGGGATTATTATTTTTTTCATATTTTTTCCGTTAAAAAAATCAGGTTCATGATGTTTTATTGGAGGCATATTAAGTTTTATAGAATGGATCTGTAGAACTGGGGTTTCAAGCATTTTATATTTGGTATTACTTCTGTATATAGCTTCTTGAATATGCTGAACTAGGGATAAACGGTTTTCATAAGTTTCAAGTATGTCAGGACGAGCAAGAGTATCAGCTTTTGCGCTTCGAATAAGAATGTTTTCATGTTTATTTTTGGTTTGAGGGTCTTTTTTTAAAGCAGTGATTGGAGAAATGTCGTTTTTGTATAGAGGGTCTTCGGTTAGTAAATGTGGCAAATATCTATCAAGATTTATATCTGGGAAAATGACTGAGGTTTTATTAGGGTTTTTGTTTACAATCACAGTTGGTGAGGCACTTTTGAAAATGCTGTTTTTAGCTGGTTTCGGAAGGTTTATAGGCTGCGAACTCTCTGAAGGTTTTCTAAGTCTGTTTTTATTAGTCCCAGTAAGTTCTGTGTATATATCATTAGCCCCTTTTATAAAAACCTCATATTTCTCATCTTCACAAGGATAAAGTTTCCTAAAACCCCCAAGATGCGAGTTTTCCCATTTGTCCCTTTCAGACTGAGCTATAGCCATCATTTCTTCTCTCTGTTCTTTAGTCTCTTTAATATTTTTCCCAGTCAAAGCTCTTTTCATAGCCCCAGCTTTTCTCTCTAAAAAATACTTTTTCCTATTCTTAGCCATAACTCCTAATAGTTCTAAACTGTCTTTTATAATTTTCTTTTTAACTTTCCAGTCCAAAGGTGAATCTGTAGAAAATGAAGGCGAATGATTAACTTCTAATACCCATGGTTTAAGATTTTTGTCTAATATCACATCAAAACCTAAAAGTTCAAAACACATAGAATTCGAATAATCCTCAGGTTGGCAACTTTTATACAAATGTGCCAAATAAGGTTGTACAGAACATAAGGTTTTCATAATAATATCTTCAATACTTTTCATTAAAGCTTCAATATCATATCCTTGCTCTTGTAAATAACTTAAAGTTGAAGATAAACTACGCTTATGTCCAATATCATCTGCATCTGAGTCTTCGTTAAAGACAAATTTCGAGTTGTTTTTATTTACTGCATAATTAGTCAAATGCATACACATATTATTCATATTGTGTATATTAGGTGGAGAAAATCCTTCTGTAGCTAATCTAACTAAGCCTTGGTCATGAATATAGACTCTTAAAGGATTACATCCAGCTAATAAAACATAAATCCTAAGGTCGAATTTAAGCCCATCAATAAGCAAAGGGTCTTTAAGATACTCTTGAGCAACAAATCTTTCGTTAAGATTTATATCTTCGAGTTTGTTTTTAAGGAAAATTCCTCGGCCTTGAGATGAAGCTTCAGGTTTGAAAATAAAGAACTTGTTTTTAGTCCAACTACTTTTCAAATCAATCCAGTCACCTGGTAAAACCCAGGTTTTAGGGTAGAAATTGTAGTCGTTTGGAAAAAGTTTACACATTCGGTTTAGGTTCCAAGCTAAATAGTTTTTTTTACAAATACCGTACATGCCAGGGAAGTGGTTGATTTTTTGATATTGACGCATTTTACTTAGTTTGTCTGGGGAAACTGAATTGTCGGTCCATTCAATGTCCCAATTATCATCAAGGAAATCATCAGTTAGATGCCAGCCTAAGCATTTTGCAGCTACATGCTTTACTACTTCGTATTTTGTATCCCCTACATTACACACTATTCTTGGCCTTTTTTTCGTAATTACTCCTTCTTCCATGAATCGGCTTTTAATTAAACGACAATGGAAGATAACGCAAAAAGTTTATATGGATCAGACAATTAATAAATATAATATTACTGAATATTTTGTATTTCTATTCAATAACTTATAACTATTTTATACTTGAAATAAGTCTCTAGTATTCTATAACTTTATTGTTATAAATAAAATTATTTTTTACTTACGGGGGTATAAGTTTTATAAACAAATTCTAAATCAAAATATAAAAACTTTATGTTTATATTATGAAATTTATTTATATATGAATTCATGAAGTTAACTTGAAGTACAGAAAACTCTTTTTAGAAGGTATATATTATTTAATTATTCCAGAAAAATACCCAGTAATTTTTTTCCTATTGTATAATAAAAGGAAAACCTTTACTCATTATGAATATTTGCCTTTATAGTGCTTGATACTTTCTCATTCACTTAAAAATGTACATTTTTGTTACAAATAAAATACAGGTTTATATAAAACTTTAGAAATAGATGTATTATATCAGCAAAAATTTAAAGGTTTATATTGGAAATTCAGCATAAAAAAACTATGGGGTTATTAAAGAAGTTTCGATTGTGTTTGATTTTTTGTTAGTGCAAAATAAATTATTATCAAACTTTCTTGATGAAAATATATTCTTTTTTATTTTATTGATATATTTATTATCTAAAGCTCTTATTATAATAGCAAACATATAAATAATACATCTTATTATATGCTAAAATTTATCTTGTGAATTCGCAGTATTTTAAACCATAAAATCATGCAATACAAAAGTAAATAGTTTAATACTCTTGAAATACATAAAATATTTTCCAACACGTAAACATTTTATTCTAAGATTTCAAAACTAACCTTTAAATCATTTTTTTCCAAAACACTAAATCTTATCTTCCTTTAAAATTTAAAAAATCCTATCCTCTCTCTAATCTTTACCAAAACAATTTCCCAAACGCATATTTTTTATCTATCAAACCTTCCTTTAAAAAATCTTCCCACAATTTTTTCTGTTTCAACCTTAATCTTAACATAAAATTCTTCCTTTATTCCCTTAAAATTTAAATCTTCTAATATGACTGTTAATCTTTATATCTCATCTTCAACTAAAAAGCATATTTAAATTGCATGGCAAATAGTTATAAATAAAATATATGCATAATAAAGACGATAGGATGACTAAGCTACCGAAAAACCTTGATGAAAACATAGACCAGTATGTTAAAAGGGAAATGCAAAACTCTTTAGTTCTTTCCACAGGTTTTGACTCTGACCAGAACGATAGGCAAAACTACCTCAAAGCTGCAATGCTAGCTACAGCGAAACAGCAACAAACAACTTGGAAGGCTCACGAAAACCTGTCAACATTCAAAAAATCCACTGAGTTTAAAACCAAAATCAAAGAAAACAAAGACTTATCCGACCACAAAAACGCAAAAATCAAAGAAAAAATCATGGTCTCAGGTAACAACCTATATTACAAAGATCTACCAATANGAAAAAATCATGGTCTCAGGTAACAACCTATATTACAAAGATCTACCAATAAAGCCAGGGTTTTTTTTCATAGAAAGTTTACTCAAAGCTCCAAAAAGTAGTTATCAAAAGCTCGCTATTAACCTTCCAGAGACTTTATACTACACAGACAAACTTTACTATCTTTATACAGAAAATGGTTTTCTAAAATGCACAAATGAAATCAATGGGTACATGTTTATGAAAAATGTTGAAAGACATCGTATTGGGACAAGTGAAGATAATGTTCCTATAACTGATAAAGTTGCGGCGATAATCCGATCCCGTGATGATCTTGAAGGGGACTTACGTAAAATGCTCTTAGACTGGAATCAATTCAAAGTGAAAATGATCGGTAATGAATATGTACATTCTTCAATCATGCAAAGATATATAAAATCACCTGGTGGTCGGCCGACGGTTACTCGTCTTTATTATACACCTTATCAAAAAGGAAATAAAGCTAATTATGCGTATTTCCTTACAAGCAAACATGTTGGTGCTGAGCTAAAAAGTATACAAAAATGTGTTGTTGATACTTCAAATCCTGAGTTTATTGATGTGTTTACAAAATCAGGTGCTGCATTAAAACCTTTTGAAAGTGAAGCTAATAAAATAGTCCAGCATTTAAATCGAGGTTATAACATAAGAATTGAAGAGATAATATTAGATTTTCTTACTGATGATAAAGGTGTTGTCTGGTTAATCGGTTGCAAGAGTATCAAAGTAGATAAAAACACTTTAACAACATGTTTACAGCCAGTCAGAGATTGGTGGCCAGAACAGAAATTATCTTATTATAGCAAAGCTCCAGCTGAAAAAGCTAAAGAATTACAAGAAGAGAAAAAAAAAGGACTTATGAGTTTTGTTCATTGTAAACTATGTAGATTGTATTACCAAAACAATGAATTAGCACATTTAGTTAGTGTTCGTATGCTTATGCTTTATAAAGTCCATGTAAGTAGAAGGATGGATTTAACTTGGGATACTTCACATTTGAAAATCACATCAAGTACAATGCTTAGTCAAAGTGTTAGAGTTTGTCAATATTGTTATATGTTAGTGACTAGTGAATTCGAACTTATAAAAATTGAAGAACAACTTGCGAGGATTTTAGGAGTTCCATATGCTGAACTTGGTTATGAAGAAGATCCTCGTTTGACTGTCCAGCTACAATTTTTACCTAAGCAACTTACTCAATGGAGGATATTTTTATTATGCACTAAAATATTTGATTATCAAAAACTCCCTAAATCATTTTATTTGCATTTCAATTTCTCAGGACATATCACAACTTTTTATATTAACAATTTACCTATAACCAATGAATATGAACCTTATATCCCATTGAGTATTGCTAGGATGCATTATTTGTTTTCAAGTCCTGAAAAGTCAATAAAAAGCTTTTTGTCGATGTTTATTTTTGAAATGAGAATTACGCACAAGGAAAAATTTGAAGAAAAAGTGATCGCAGCGACTAAAGGGAAAATATTGAGTGACTTGCCTAGTAATATGCCTTATGGAAACGCCCTTTATCAGAAGAAACAGATGCTTTTTTTCAATGAAAGTAATGAAACTATGTGCAACTTATCTATAAATGTGGGGATTTCTTGTGATAAACTCATCCCAAGCAAGAAAATTAAGGTAATGATGAATAAACAAAAGGACACTTATATACCAGAAAGCCAATTTATGACTACAGACCCTTTACCACAAGAATGGCTTGAACTTTTAGGCTATGAAAACCCAGATGAGACAGCTTTTGGTCCACAGATTGATGAGGAAAAGTTTTACTGTCCACAAATGACAAGAACTGAAATGATGAGAATGGAAGACATGACAAGTCCTTATAAAAAATTCCATAGTGACAGTTATAATCATATAACTTCAAGGATTTTAAGACCTGCTACAGCACGTTTACCTGAAGTTATGTCTGCTAAAGATATCAAAAAACCAAAAGGTTACACTCAAAAGTTAGAATTAGATCAACTAATTGAAGAAGTCCCTGAAGAAGTTGCCCCATTTTATAGAGTTGTTAATGATTATTTGAAAACCCGTCCTGTTACAGCTATAGCTTCTGGAACTAAGAAAAAAAGGACAACAATTAAAGCTAATGATACGAAAAGTTCAGTCAATAATGGGAACCTAGAGTCTTTATCAACACTTTTTTCCCCTAAAGGAGCTAATTTGACTTCAGATCATGGACATTAACTATTAGCTTAAAATAATTAGTTGAGATTATTTTAAAATTTAGAAGGTTTAAAGATTTTTGCAGATATACTTTTTCAATGATTTGAGGATTTTTATTATTTGTTCTATATCTTCATATAGCACATAATTCTCTATTAATGCTTCTTTTAAGTGCAAAACCCATTCTTTATAATGAGATAAAGTAATTTTTAAATAATTTTTGAATCTCTTTATAGATTTTAGATGGATGATCTTGTGAACTAAGGTTATTTTCAAGCTGCATTATGAGTATTGCTTGGATGTAAGGGAGATTTTTTGAGGTAAATAAATGCCCAATTTTTTCTGAGTTTGATGCTTTGTTGTAGAAAACATTGAGAACATTGTTCCAGAAGACGGGTCCTCCGTATTTGTGGTAGAGACTCATTGTAAATTATTTCGCATCACCATTTTCTAGTGTAAAATATTTTTTTCAATATCTATGAAAGAAACTATATATTTTATATTAGAAAATTCAAAATTGCTAATTTTTTACTATACTTGTGAAAAATGCAGAGATGGCTGTTTGAGTTTTATAGATGTGGGATTATGTTTTCAATCTAGAAGTTTTTGAGATTTTGAATTGATTGACTTTTAAAATACTCTCCAGTGATTTTAAAAGTTTTTATTGATATTTATGTTTTTGCTTGGTGAATTTATTGAACAAAGGGCAAGTCCTATAAGTTCATTTTGGAATTATTTTATTATATGGGTTCCAGAATAAAATGCTCATCATGTCTCTTATAGATAAAGTAATAATTGATATTAAAAATAGGTAGATTCTTTTATAGTTTGTTAAGAGCAGTTTTTCGATTTAGATCTAAAATAGTCTTTTGGGATTTTATATACATATCAACTACTACTTATACGATATATTAATAGTTAAATATTTACCAAAGACATTTTTTATAAATATTAGAGTTTGCTTTTCTGATTTATGGTATAAACAGATGTCTGGATTTCTTTCTTTTGCATTTATTAAATCAAAAATACTAAAAAGTTATGCTAAATGTATTCAAATATATGGCAAGCACTACGAAATTTTAGTTGAAAATTTTTTTTTTTAAAGATAAATAATTTTTACCCTTGACTTACAACTATGCTAAAGTATCATTAAAGATTGTATTTCATGTTAGAAATTATCTTTATTATAGAATTCATTTTGATCCCAAGCTTATTTACTTTTCATTTTTGCTATGAAGTTTATATGTTTATCAGTAATTATATATTGTTTTTATTGTTAATTAGGAATAATCATCATAAGTTTTAGTACTGCTTTCAGTTTTTAAACACAGAAGAGATCTTTGAAAAGTATTCAAAATCAATAAGCGAAGTATTTATATAGTTAATTATGCTGTCTAGTTAAAAAAATATAATATATTTTTAAAGAAAATTTAGCTTTTCAGTGTGTGAATTCTTAGCATATAGTATGATTGTGAATTTTAGTGTCCTTTCCTTGGATTCAACTGATTTTCTAGATTTTTTGTTAATATAAGAAAATATTTTATATACTATTAAATTTTATTAATAGTCCTTCTGCATTGTAATATTCCATGAAAAGCAGAAGCTGATCATGAACTATATTTTCTATTATTGCAATGAAGAAAATAAAGAAAGAACACAAAAGGTAATAGTACTTCCTAGCTGTAAGTAAATAGAACCAATTCAATTTGAAAAAAAGATAATAGAAAGTTTTCACAATTTCCTAAATTTGAAACAAATTTTGTGACTATTGACGAATTACTTATAAAAAAGTTTATGAAAAGGGAAATAAAGTCAATTTACTAAGAGTTTGATTACAAAATAAGATAAGAACTCTATTTAGCGGATGGCAAACTATAAATTATATTATTTCAAAGCTATTTTATATGAATTTAAACTTATATCAATAGTCCTTATTTATATATTTAAAATATCTAAAATTATAAAATCTATAATAAAAAATATATAAAATAAAACAAAATTGCATATAAAACCCTAGAATTATTTTATATTTTCTCATTCCAACAGTACAACAAATTATTATTCAAATATACCACTTACATAAAATATATCCGCTACTATTTAAATACAACATAAATTTATAATCACAATCTGCAATCAGTCAATATCTCTTCCAAATACCCTATTTCTAGTATATTCCATCAAATGCTAACATTTTTAATAATTTTAAAAATATCATCCAAATTCTAAGCTTAATAATTATTATAAACAATATATTGTTTAATCACTTGAAAAATTTTGATTATTTTCTCAATATCCTCATATAATACATAGTTTTCTATTAAAGCATCTTTGTATAGTGAAATCCATTCATTATACTGAGATGAGGTTATTTCTAAGTGCATATGAATCTGCATAAGTCCTTTCATAGAATATCGACCAAGTTCACCTAGACTTATTTCAAGTTGACTTATGAGCATAGCTTGAATATGATAAAAATTCTCTGGAGTTAGAAAGTGGGCAATTTTTTTTGATTGCAAAGCTTTATTGTAAAAACAATTGAGGACTTCGTTCCAAAAAGTTATTCCTCCGTATTTATGATAGAGACTCATGTGATAATTATTAGGAATTACCATTTCTGATATCTAATAATGAATGCAAAGAAATATTATATAAACTTTTTAAAAGAATATCTTTGGTGGTGTTGCAATAATTGCGGATATAAGTTTATAAGATTTTTAAGATGCTGCAAGATGAAAGTTTGGTCAAGATTTTTATATGATTGCTAATACTTATGTTTTCTTAAATTCTTAATGAAAATAATTATATTTAGTTAGGATATTTATGAATTAAGAGAATCTACTTTTGGGTCTTTTTTAAATGATTGTTATAAGTATTAAGATTAAATGTATTGGCAGAACTATTCTGCAAATACAAAAATTTTCTTAGCGATTCCATATTTTTATAAACTTTTACTTTTCACATAACATAGCATTGAATTTAATTTTAAATCTTTTGCCTTTTTAACTAATTGAAAAAATGCTCTCAACTCTCTTACTACATAATTTATTATAAAAAGCATTCTTCTTAATCACCTAGCACATCCATTTTTAATTTTACTATCTAAATCTACTTAACACCCTTTATTTTACTAAATATACACTTCAAAAGTATCTAATTACAAAAATATTTACTTATAACATTGAAAATTATATGAGTCTAGCCAACCAAAGTCTTGAGTTTCTGTTTTGGTAAAACCCGTCCATTAAGTGAAGACTTAGACCTATAAACTCTGATCCTTGACAAAAATTTATCGATTTTACTAAGAAAATACCCAGCTTTATAGCTTTCATGCCTAATATATTTCGGGGTTTTCTTTTCTGGGTTCGGGGTATTTGAAAATTTTAGTATTTTCCCCAATCTTTCTGTGTTGTCCTTTTCACTATTTGGAAAATATTTTTCATATGCAGAAGAAGGACATAAAGAAGTCGAGTTTTTTTTGCTACTTTTTTTAGCTTTAAATGTTATTGGAAAAGGAAGAACTGGTGATGGGATCTTATCAGGAAAAGAGTCACAAAGTCCTAAGTCAAGACCAACTGATATGTTAGTATGTTTTTTAATTGGAGTTTTAGCTGCTTTTGGGGATATGCTTTTCTGAGGTATTCCTGAATATAAATAATCAATTTGAGGTATTTGAGATATCTCAGGTACTGGGGTTAAGTTTTGTTCAGGGTCATTTTTATGTAAAGGGAGGTCTTCAAATACAAAAAAGGCTTGCTTTTTCAAATTGGTTTTAAATTTTTTCTGAAATGGGTACTGAGGACGGCTATTGGATATTTGCGAATCATCTAGTTTGAGTATGTAAGAATTAGGTGAGCCTAAATGTGAAAACATATGATTTCGTTTTTTCTTTACGTTAATTCTAATTTTTGGAACTCGTGCTTGGTCAGAGTATCTGGTTATACCTTGAGGACTTTGGATTACCATATGTTTATTTTTATTATAAAAAATAGGTTTGGATTACCATATGTTTATTTTTATTATAAAAAATAGGTTTGAAATAATGCAAGGTGGTTTTGGTACTAAAAAATATGATAAAGATTAAAATAATGATTTTTGAGTAAAATATTTTTTGTATCTAATAGAGATGTATTTATTTGTAAGTTTTTTTATAAAAATCATAGCAAATATTCCAAGGTATCTTAAGTAATTGAAAATCTAATAAAATACGTGATAGCCTTATTATTAACTAGCTGATTATTCCTATTACCCCCAGTGTAATATATTTTTTCTCACTTTCATCATGCTCATTTATCCAAAATTACTTATAAATTTATAACCCCAAAATCTAGATTTGTAGTAAAATTTTTCTATATTTGAAAGTGTATCCAAGAGTATTCTGGTTTACTTGAAAAGATTTGAACTGTTGAATTGATATCTATATTAATTGAAGCTTTTTTGTCCTGGTGCTGCAAAGAACTAGGCAATCCGAGCCGCTGTATTTATTATCCCATGAAAATATTAGGTGTAGTACAAAGAGCAGTAAGAATTCTATTACAATGCTATAAATGTTAAGATAAAATTATGCTAGTATACTAAACTTAAAAAGTATTTCACATAAAATTATATTAGTAAGAGATGATATTGAAATTTTCTATTATGCAAATCATTAAGTTCGTATAAGGCTATATGATTATTTCTTTAGAATAAGAATGTTGTGGATTATTTAGATATTCTTTAGTATATACTAAAGTATAAGCAATCTATATAGAAATCTATATCAATTGATTTTTTTTGTGTAGAGATACTATAAAGCCTTTAATTATTATAAATCTAGTTTTTTTATCTTAAATAATATCAAATTCTGATAAAGGCTTTCATAGGTAAATATATAATACTAATAAAAAATTTATATACTTAAAAGATAATGTTTTAATTGATTATATTATACATTTTCACACTGTAATATACAAATAATGAGTATCTCTTGTTTAAAAAATTTATCATTTTTATAAACTTCTCAAGTCAAATTTCCCATAACCCGATATAATTAATTCTGGATATACGTTTCTGTTTATATATAACTACAATCTATAAATATCAATCTATCATAATTACACTAAATGATTACTTAAAAAGACTTACTTTCAATTCAAAATATTATCATATAATTTAATAAAATATAAATAGTACTTAGAATTTTTAAGATTATCTACAATATGACAATAATTCTATTCATAAAACATCAAAATCATCTAATTATACTTAATAATAAGTCTTATCCATATTGTATTACATTCAGCTCGAAAAATATTTAAACTTTTCTAAAATTAGCATACATTTATAATCTTATTTAAATCAAATCGCATATTCTCAATTTCTATCCAAAATGATTTGCAAAGTAATTTAAAAAAGTAAAAATACCCAAACTTCTCAATTCTTTAATTTTTATAACTATTTTTTGTTTGAACTTCTTAGAATTATTTCTAAATAAAAGCTAATACTATTAAAATAGGGGCAAAGACTAGATTGATAGCAAAAGAAAGATAATAGTTTACTTTTCTCGATCCTAATCCTTGTAATTCTCTATTGTTTCCCTTCCCTAAAGCAAATGATGAATTTCCAGCCCACATTTCAGTGAAAAAATCTAACTGGTCTTGGGTCATTGATCTAATATTCGGATCTAAAATCCAAAAAGCATTTTCTGTGCATGGAGGAGTAGTTAAAGACCCCATAAACTGATAGTACTCAAGTATTTCTAAACTATCAAAAGCCTTTTCAAGAGAAAAATTGATTTTTGAGTCTTTAGCTTTTATCACATCTTTTAAAAACTCATTTTCGATTTCTCCTTGAACTTGGAAAAACACCCCGTAAACAACATGTGAATAGACTTCGCTTTCGTCTTCCATTACAATATGCATTTCCAAGTCATATTCCTTACCATTTAAATGGTTCTCAGAAGGGGAATGAAAATGAGCGTTCACTATTTCTGAAGTCATTGATTCTGTGCTCCCTTGCATTACTAAAAGCTTTCCGAAATTTTCAATGAATCTATACACTCCATAGCCAGTTGTTACACTGACTTCATGCTCTTCAAATTCGAAGTGCAGCTTGAAATATGATGTTTCGCTACTAGGAATTTCAATAACACTAGCAAACTCAATATCAATAGGAGTTTGTTTTGTCCCATCTTGGCAATCTGGGTCAACCCAATCATTCCCGTTTACTTTATAGTCCCAAGCCCAGACTGCTAGGAACAAATTTGCTAAGAGAGCCACAGCCATTAATATTACAATAAGAAAAGCTTTTATCCGATAGAGTTTATTAGCTTTTTTGAACAGAATAGAGAAAATTAAATGATAATAAACCGCATACATAATCGAAAATAAAGCAAAAAACTACTATTGACAAAATATTCAATAAGAGTAGATAAATTTAAATAAACTAGATTTAGGTAAATGATTAAGCTTACTATTGTGACTAAGATTGACTGGAAATTTTATTTATTACTGAAATCAATCAATACGAATAAAAAATTAGCATGCACATCTATTTTTCCAAATTATGGTATCATTTTAGCATTCTAAGCTGTTTTTGTGTTTGTGAATACAATTTCTTTATTTCCAAAACAATGAGGTTGTGTGCACATAAAGGGAAATTAATATTTTTAGCTTCATGCTTACTTAAGCCCCGAATCTAGAAATCATCAAAATTTAATAATAGATTTACTACTTATAATGAGAAGATTATTTGGTATGCATGAATAAAAGTGGTTGCAAAGAAAATTAGAGTTTATATAATTGATTCTAGTTATTTTTTCCTGAAAATTTAATTCTTTGATAGCATTTATTATATAATTTGATATTTTATGCAAGTAAGAATTTATTCCATTTTATATGAGAAATATATATGCATTCTGATAACAAAAATAGCAAAAGTTGAAATTAATTTAAAACATAGTCAGAATCTGGCTTATAAAATTAGGAAATTTGAATTAAGATGTTTGTAATAGATTACAGAAAAGATTTAAGTATATTTTATTAAGAAATTCTATTAAGTGCTTTTATTTTCTCGCTAAGTCTTTATTATATAAAAATTATTACATTAAAAAAAATTATATCTGAAATTACTATTAAAATCAGTAAATAAATCATTTTAGAAGTAGGGATTAAGTTTATCAAAGCTATAATGTAAGATTTATGGTTAATTTATGCAAAGACACTAATAAACTTTAGGATTTAATATGATATTTATTATATTAAAGTTAATTAGCAGGATAAAACTTTAATATAATTAACTTGCTAAAAAATCAAACATTCAGCATTCATAAAGTTTCAAAAATAAACACAAATTCATCAATTATATACTGAATATCATGATTAAATTTTCTATATAACACATAAACATTTTTTTAAATACAGCTTAAATATCTCTGAAAATTTATCATACACTTTACTCAGGTAAAAATAAATTCCCAATATAGTTCCAAAGGTACTCACAAAAAATATTTTTTCATTTGTTTCTCATCTTCAATTCCCTTACTATTTCTTTATCAGCTACATTCAAAGTCTCTTTAAACAAAACTTTTGTGCATGGATTCTGTAATTTCCTGCTAGCTTTATTGATTTATAACAGAAGCTCCAGGCAGATTTGCAAAGTGAAATTAAAAATAGTGCATTAATACAGTAGAGTTATACTAGCAGAAGCTGATGATAAATTAAAATTTTACGCTCTGATCTTCAAATTTTAATAATAAAATCGAAGATTAAGATTAGATTAATTATGATTTATCAATGGCTTTTGCTGATTGTTTCCTTACATAGTTCCGTTTTTCTTTCCTGCTTAGTTTGAAATCCCTCAAGTTTCATTTTTCTCTTCTTTTCTGCTTCTTTCCTTATTTTTACATCTTTTAGGTCTTAATACCCTACGTCATGAGTCTTCCTAGAGCTCTCCTACTGTCTAGTCTAAGAACAGAGGGGTTTATATTCTCCCTTTTACCCTTTTAAGTTGAGAGAAAATAAACATTTTGTCAATACACTTAAAATCTCTTGTTATTGGCAATTAAAATCAATTTATAACTAAAATTTTAATCAAAGTAATTATTTAATTCTAATTGATTTTTTCGGGGCTATTCTACCAGTGCATAGCCATTCATCATTTTCATAATCATCTTCAAATTCATAGCATCCAAAAGTTTTAGCATCAGTTCTTCGCTCATTACTGTCTCCATAAATTGAATCAGCTTCTTCATTGGTTAAATTTTCATGTTTTAATACCTTTTCAGCAATTACTAGTGTCATTCTCTGTGGATTCAAGGTTGATGATTTTATGTGGTTTCCATAAAATTAATTAATACAGAGTTCACGACTGTGAACGATATATTTTCTAATTAACTAACTATTTATGTAGTTTCCATAAACAGGTCTATCAATAAAAAGTCCAGCTTCATAAAGAATTTTTTCAGGTGTTCTGCTTGAAAATTTTAAATTTGTTGCGAATTTTGTTCTCATAGAATGAAATATTTCATGAGCCAAGATCATAAAAAAAGGTGTTTTTGCAATATTTAGCTTGTCGCTAACGATTTTTTGCTTTTGATACTTTTATTCTTACATCTTTGAATAATAAAGTCATAATATCAATATTTTTTCCATTTTGCAGTTTATTAAGTTCAAAATATGATGTTTCTCTATATGGATTTTTTATTTTAATTATATGCTCAGTTTTTATTTCTTTTATCAATGAAACTTCATCACAGAGTTTTTTTCTTCTATTTCTTCAGAATTTTTAATTTAACTAAAAGCTGATTCGTAATTCTCTTCTCCAAGCTCTTTTTTTAGTATTCAATTTTTCTTCCTCTTCGCAGCCTTCCCTTTCCCTTTCCCTTTCGCTTTTTTCTTATTTTACAATATTAGTTGATTCTAGCATAGACAATATTTTGCATTCCTTTTTATTTTATCAATGGAATAATTTTTTCAAAACAATTTTTCCCCCAATTATAGTTTTTCCAATAAATTTTACGATTCTCCCTTTTCCTGATAAATTAGTAAGTTTTTGGAATAGTCTCTTTTATTATGAATCTTAATCCTTTTTTGTTAGGATAAGCAAAAATTGGTCATCCTTGTTTTAATCTTATTTCATAAATATTTTCGTTTAGCCCTTCAATATCCAAATTTTTAAATTTTTGCCTTAAAATCTCCTTTAATTATATGAAAAATATTTTCTTCATTTTTTTCGTCTATAACTCGTACAGAAAAATTTTCTTCTTGAGTATCTAAAGGTTTTTAATGTTTGAATAAGAAAAGAAATCAATCCAGAGGTTTCTAGATTTTTGATTATTTTAAAAATAAGTCTAATAATTGGAAATTGTGATAAAAATGTACTTAAATTTTTTGATTTCTTCAAAAAATCTTTATAAGCTGATCTACAGTAAACAATTAAATTTTGAATTTTTTCTATAATCCCTTCTATAAGAAACTCTCTGATAACTATTATGCATTTTTCTAAAAGTAAAATATTCATTAAGTCAATAAGCTCTTCTAAATTTTTTTTTTCATAGCCTGTCTCGAAAATTTTATTTTTAATCATTTCTAAATGATATAAACTATTTGAAATCGATAAAAATTATAAAGATCAGTATTTTCCCTAGCCTTTTCGGCTTCATCCTTAGCATATTCTATTTTGTTTTTATAAGTATCAATCAAGGCTTTAAACATTTTTTCCTTACTAAGTCTGTTTAAAAATCTGTAAGTTGAGCTTTTCGTTACCTTATAATTGTTGCATTTGGGTTAGTCATAAAAATAATTCTCTATGATTTATTTTTATCAAAAATGATGCCATTTAGATTCTCACAGATTTTCATTTAAGATAATGACAAAAGAGCATTCGGGTATAATGAGCAAACACTTGTACAGAAGATAAGGTATCTATAAAATAGTAAGTTTTTAAAGGGGTCACTTGTTCTAAATTATTAAATTCATCACCTTCTTGATATTTGAATTGGTGATCTTGGTTAATCAAAAAGGTTGTTATTTTACTTAGTTTAGATAGATTGATTAGACTTTGTCTCACACTCTCTAACGGATTGATTGAAATCCAAGTAGTGTCTGAAGCAAAAACTATACGTTGAACCAAGGTACGCAATAGCATTTGAATCTGAATCCATTTTTATAATGATACAGCTATGGTATAAGTAAAGAATGGGAGGCTAATATATATATTTTACACAAAGGAGTCCTAATTAGTGAACACTTTCTGTGAAGAATTTAAACATTATATCTCTAAAAAATTTTCTTTATGTATACCCTTTCTTGACTAACAACCAAATTATGATATTTTCATATATATTTAAAGAACTTTTAGATATAAGCCAGGAATAGCACAATAAAACTAAAAGTAGAATATTTCCATATAAATTATAAAATTGATCATAAAGAATGGTATGGGATTGGTATAATGATATATTCATATATATTTGATATGAAATTTAAATAGAAGAAGAAAGAACAAACAGCTATTACTAGTTAGAAACTAACTAAATATGATCTCGCTGGCTACAGGGAGTGTCCACACTTAAGCCTATACTCGCGAATGAGCAAAGACTTACACTAGCAGCTCACCTTTATTACCAGGATTCAATAAATCCTAAGGCGGGACACTTGTGAGCGATCTGTTCTCCCACCACTCACTCAACACTGAGCAATTGGCATGAACTCACTCCTTGTCTAGGTACTCCGCAGTCTTATCTGTACTTTTATGATTCTTAGGCAACTTGCTCTCGCTCCTACCTTTCGAAGCATCCGTTGAGATTTGGATATGCCGAGATAGTGGATCGGGGCTCGTAAGAATAGTCTGTCCAGCAGACTACCGAACCCTTACCTACGGTTGATATAACTAAGGCTTCAGTTCTCCCCGAAACATTCTTTTTTGGGTCAACTTTATTGAATCATCATTTCCTATATGGCTAAAGAAATATATTTTTAAATAATTTTACAATAAAATACATGAATAGAGAAACTATATAGGAATAGGCTTTATGCGAGGGATATAGATATTAGATAAGCAATATCTTAACTAGATGAGAATAAAATCTATCTGCCTTGACTAATTATATAGACAATTTGAATTCATAACATTTAATTCTGCATCTATAATCTAACTCTGGATTAATCTAACATGCATAAGCGCTCTGGGTACAAGTCCTTCACTCTGCAAACTTCCATCTTTAATCACTTTCGGGGGAAATCCTGATACAATTTCAATATTCCCAAACCCTTTTGTTTCCAAAAACAAATACAAAACCTCAATTTTTGTGTTTTGCAAAAACCTTCTTTCAAGTTTTTCTCCCGAAGGAAGTCTAAAAGTTATCTGTGTAACATCAACCCCAGCATCTGGTTCTTCTCCAATCATCCTTTCTTTCTTATACTTTTTTTCCTCTTCTTCCCTTATTTTCCTTTCCTCATCTTGTTTTTTCTCATAAATCAACTGTAATTTTTTACTTTCCTCCTCAGCTTTTTTGATTTCTATTTCTTCAGCTTCTTTTAATTCTCTTTCCTGTTGCTCTCTTATCATCCTATCTTGTATTTTCTGTACATCATTATTTATACTTTCATTACCCATCCTGTTTATTAAAAAATTTCTAAGCTGGACTTTGTTAGGGGCGAAAGTTAATTTTTCAATAACTTCTGATGTGAAAGGATCTATCATAATAAAAATCACAGCTTCATCATCTGAATAACGAGCAATAGTTAAAGACCCTTCTTCACTTGTAGCTAAATAAGCTAAAAATGCATATGCTTGATTGATTAATGTTATTATTTCTTGAGAACAAAGCACGTTACGAAGAAATCTATCTCCTGTGTGTGTATGATGAACATAGATAAGTAAAAGTTTATTTTGACCTAAAGCAAAGCTACAAGTTTCTTCAAAAGATGTCAAGGCTATAATAGGTCTGTTTTGAACTTGCAAATTGTCTAAATGGGAAATAAAAGGAGAGTTTGGGGTAGTAGCAAAAATTCCTGAAAACATATTAGAAATCGAACCCCCAATCCAAGATAAAAAACCTTTATTTTCCTGCACAACAGGTACAACTTGAGGTCTTTCTATTCTTTGAGGTCTTTCGATAACTTGAGGACTATTTTCTATTATTGGTGACCTTTGCTGAGCATATCCCATAAAGTCATTATAAGCTTCAGACACATCCCAGTTATTTTTAGATAAAAATGCAAGAGCTACATCTACATCCCAATTCCCAGTAAAAGCACAAAAGTTCTGAACAGCTTCATTTCGTTGATCCATTTATATAAAAAAACTATTTTTTTTAAGGAAATTCTTAACTAAGCTGTTATTATAATCCCTGACCCACTGATTTTAGCTAATAAAGATCCGATACTGAACCCGAGATCAAACATTTTCCCTTTAGTGAAAGAATCAATAATTGTTTTCAGTTCAAAAGTTATGTCAATTCCGTTTAAAGCGAAGGTTTCCTTATCAAAAACTTCAGCTGTTGTTGGGAACTCAAGGGCTTTTACAGCATGGTGCATCCTTAAATAGTCTCTTTGACCTTTGTATGAGCACTCAGTCAGAGTTCTTGGGATTTCTTGTAAAGTCTCACTAAGTCCTTTAAGTGCTTTTTTTATAGTCTTAGCTTTGAAATTTTTCATATCTTTAGCAAAGCTTTCAAGGCTATAAAAAGCGTTTTCATAGTTGATAGCACATGACATGAGCTCTTCTGGGCTTGAATCTAAAGCTGCACCTACAATAAACCCTTCTATAGATAATCTTATTGGGCTTAAAGGTTCAGGTGCTGAAAGATTTTTATTCCCGGATCCGAATAGAAGTCGCCCCTGGGTCATTAAAAACACTGAAAAAAGAAGTAAGGATTTCATTTTATATTCACCATATTCAGGACTAACTTTGTGCTTATTATTATCGACTACAAGGATTTATTTAAAGAAGAGACTAAGTTTTTGAAGAACAAAGATTTGAAAAAACTGTTGAATTGTTGGATTTCGATAATATTTTTAACTACCCGACAAAATCACATAAAATATATTTTTCAGCACTTCTAAATCATATTCTCACTAAGATTTATGTTATCATTGCAAACACAATAATCAATAATAGTTTTATTCGATGTTCAATTAAAAATCCTTATCTTTTATTTCCTCCTCATATAAAATTATCCTTTTACCTAAAAAATAGATTTTGCTCCTATCAGCCAATGTAAAATTAATCATACTCCAAATTATTGCCTGAAAATTCTCCAGCAATTCATTTAAAACCCTTACTAAATTCATCATTTTATAATAAAATACAAATCATAACAGATCTTACTAACACTTAAACCTATCATCATTTAGCTAATTATATTTTAGATGGTGAAAAAAGGGCCCAAACAAGTTCGGAATCTTTTAATAAGCTGCAGGCTAGAATCAAGAAAGCTAAAAAAGTTAAACTAACACAATTTAGACTCTCAAATTATTTCTAGCTGCCGAAGCTCAAGCAAAAGCTAAAAAATACCTCACTATTATATCCAGGCTGAAGCAGCTTCTGTACATAAACGAGCTCAAGCCAAAAAACAAACTAATATTGGGTTGAATCCTAAACTAAATTCCTCCTAGTTATCCAAATCAAAGGTATCAACAAAATAACCCTAAAGTCAAGAAAAGTCCTCAAATTATTCAGACTCCTTCAATTTCACAATGCTGTCCTCGCCTGTAATAGCAAAGCTACAAAAAAATATACTCAAACTTATCAAGCCATTTGTAACTTTTGATTTCCCCTCTATTCAAACCATTTCTCAACTTTTATACAAGTGTGGGTATAAAAAAGTTAACAACAAAAGAATTCCTTTTAATGACAACATACAAATTTCAAATATTTTAAGCAGCAAAGATGTTCATTATGTTAAAGATTTTATCCATTAATTGGTTAATTGTGAATCACTTTTCAAAGAATGGAATAATTTACTACGTACTTTAATCTCAGCTTTCCCTTACATGGATTTAATCATAAAAGGACGATTTTTATCCAAGGCAATGATTGGAGAAATAGAGAAAACCAAATAAATATTTTAGTTAATAGGATGATTTAGTTTAGAGTAATACAAAATATAGGGATTTTTATAAAATATTTAATTGGGACAATGAGCTTCACTATGATTTACTATTTTGTGCCAGAAGATAATGAGAATGGTGATGAGTTTAATGCTTTTGGTATAAATAAAGCGATAACTGAGATTAAAGTTAGTGATATAAGAAAAGATTTCCCTTTGGTTGGCAAGTATCATTTTAGATTCAAGAATATGATTAATAAGGCAATTGTTTGGATGGATTTGAATAGTGATGATTGTGCGGCTCTGATGTTTCAGAATAAGATTATAGTAAAGGCTACAAGAATCACTTGGGAAAAAGAAGGAAATGGAGGGCAGAATAATGCCCAAGTTAGACAAGTGGAAGTTCCACCACCACAGCCTACCCAAGCTTCGTTTAATTTGTTTGATTTCAATCCTCAGAGCAAGCCAGCACCTCCCAAAGAACATACCTTTGACCTATTATTCCAAGACTTTTAGCAATAACTAATCTAGATATAAATTTGAATTTCTGCAAAATCAATAAGTCCAAACACCTTCTTCTTAAAACTAGAAAAACTAATCTCCCAATAAAAATGATAGACCAACCCATTTCGAAAAAACGAAAAACCTTCAAAGTTCGAAGAAAAGTTGAAACAGAAAAACCAGTTCTCAAAACCAAAGTTCTTAAAATCGCCAAAAAGATCTCTTCTATCGACTTTAATTTTCCTATACCAGACACAATACAAGAAGACTTTATTCTAGAAAAAGCTAATACCCCAGCTTTATTCCTTCAAACCAATGCCTCAACTGGCCCTTTTATAACTAGATCTCCACCCATCCCAATGTCAGCAAGATCAGCAATAACTCCAACTGATATTGTTGGGTCAAGAGACCAATATTATAAAAGAATAAGTTTTTTATCTGCTCAAAATACAAGGACTATGAATAAACCAAACCTTTTCCATGATAGAAATAAGAAAAACACAATCCCAAAAATTAATGTCGATGAAAAACTAAAGAAAATTAGAGAAGATATATGGAATGATAAGCAAAAAGAAGAGACTTTGGATAATATTTTAACCCCAGGTGGAAGGATAACATCGCTTCAACAGAAAAAATCTTTAGAAGCATATGAAAAACAGTTAGAATATTGGAGGAAAATTGAAGATAGAATTTGTGATAGGCTTAATAAGAATCCAGAAAAACTAAGGTTAAACTCGGCTAGGGAGTATGAAGTGAAGAAACAAGAGATACAGATTATAGATAATGTTCAGAAAAGTAATGAAGTTTTTGGTCAGACATTTTGGAAGGATTCATTGAGATTAGGTCTTTATTCTACTCAAGAAGAACTCCCACGTGTTCAGACAGCAGAACATTTTCGTATGTTTAACGCAACTCCATCAAGTCCAACAAAACTCAGCTCAGTTAATACCGATAAAATTCTTCGATACACTCACAAATCAAAATCTCGCAAATGCTTAAGAAACAACGACTACTTCCAATCTAAACTCAAAGGCTACAACCTTAAAGATGAGGACTTAATGAGTTTCCCAACTTCAGAACTACAAATAAAAGGTCAAAACAAATTAAACATGGAAGTCAATGCAGCAAAGCGTTTAGGTATCCATTATCTTCAAGATATACCAAATGAAGCTAGTCCAGAACAAGTTTTTATAAAAAAATATGATCCAAGAGTGCTTTATTGAGTAATTAGTTTGATAAAGTTAATTAATTATCCAATATAGACAAATATGATTTGTAGATTTTTTATTAATTCTAGCTTCTGATAAGAAAGCTAATAATCTTCAAACTTTTTGGTTTGGATGCTATAAGAATACTCTCATCTCTTAATTTTTTATGAAATTATGAGTCTTAGCTTTTGGTTTAATTCATTTAATTAATCCTTGCTTTTTTTCTACTCAAAATCTATTAGGCGCTTATCTTAGATTTTTTTTAAGGTTTACAGACAGGCTTCGTTTTTTATACGAAGACTTGATGGACTTTCTAAATTTGGCGACTGAGTTTATCATACTTCACTTGTCGCTCTACTACAATATAGGGTATTTTGTAGTTTGGGATAGCATCAATCCAAAAATATTATTGATTGGAAGTGAAAAAGCAAAAAAATAGATTAAATAATGAGTTGAAATTGTATGCATATCCTTATTAATTTCATTTTCCCGAAAATTACGACTTCAATATTTTTTGGATTATCAAGAAAATATTATGCTAATACAAATCCGTTTGATCTTCTTCTAGTTTATCTATGTCTTCAGCTGTAATTTTACAAAAAAAAAAACTATATATGATTTTATGACTTTACATGCTATGATTTTTATTTATATTTTGTCTTTGTTCTGCAAATATTTTGGCTCCAGAATGGATTAATTTTTTGAAGCTGAATCTGCTCTGCATTTCATAATAAACCCTCAAAAAGTTCCTAAATTGAAATTGTCTATTATTCATATTTAAAAGCTAATTACTAAAATATATAGAAGAGGTGTGTGAAATAAATAAAGATTCAATATAAAAACATATTTATTTAAGGGAAAACAGTCATGTTAGGCATTAAATAAAGTAAAAAAATATAAAAATTGTGACAAATAGACAAATTTATAATACTTATTACTGATATACATAATAGTATTGTTGTTTCATCATCATTTTCTGATTTACTTTTTTATCCTTCGAATATCTTCTTACAGGAAGTTGTGAATTACTTCATACTCACTTTCAGCTTTTTCATATTTTTGTTTTTTCGAAGTAAAATGATACAGTAATATTTCATCATGTATCAAAATCATTCACACTTAAGTGGGGGTATTTCAAAATCAGCAATATGCTGCAATATTCTCATCAGAAAGCATTCATCTAATATGTAAGAAAAGTTCATTATCAAATATTCTGGATTAAGGGGTATATTCTTCGTCTATTGGCTCAAAAACTTCTGGCTCAAGTGTTTTCTAGGAAAACCTTTTAAAAATAAATACTGATTCATAAAAAAATTTAATACTAATTTTTTTTACTATTGGTTTTTAGAAATCGGCTGGTCACCATTACCAGGCTCCACTAAGAAAGTTAAGATAAACTTGTATTTTGAAGTATATTTTTACAGATTTAATGATTTTAGCCTTAGATAAAACTTTTTAGGTTTTGATTTAGGATTTTTATGAAATAAGCGAATTTTACTTGGTTCTAGGATGATTATATATATTTAGTTTAAGACTTGGGAGTTTTGGCTTTTTTTACGAGAGAAGTGAAATAGTTTTAGAAAATGGATGCTAGGAATATTGGAAAAAGATAGGCTTAGATAATGGATTTTAATAGAAATACAGATTAAAAATAGTGAAATAGTTGGTAAAACAACTATCAAAATATAATTATTCAATCATATCGATCAAACAAATGCAACCAATCTTAACTAAAAATTTACACACAAATAAATCTCAAGTAGCAGCAAAACCATAAAATCCTATACAAATCAATACAAAATTAAACCAGCTTCATTTTATCCACTATTTTTTCAAACTAAAATGATATTGAGTTATTCTCAAAAATATACACAAAATTTTTACTTTCCGTTATCTATAAAGTAGTAATATTTATATATCCTTAAATACTTATATTATACTCTATACTGATCGCTTAACCTTCTTATAATAGGCATAGGTTTTCTACAGGAAGCAAATATATGCCTATCTCCACCACAATATGAACAAAATTTATTCTTACATTTACTGCAGGTTATGTTAAATGTATGCATTCCAGAGTCTAATATTGGCTTATCTTGTACTGTATTGCATGAAAGGCAGACAGCATATGGATACTCACCTTTATTATCTTGATTAACACCTTCGGAGCCACTTATTTCCATAATATTTGTTTATAATTGTAATTTAAGTATTATTTTTATGGTATCTTCCCACTATGCCAAAAATTGTATTGCTAATTATAAATTTTGGTATATGAATAGTGCATCGATATCTTTATATCAAAATTCATGGCATAAATAAAAATGAACAGGGCCAAGTCTTTTTATATGCTTAAATCATAGAGATTATGCTTAAAAAGTAAATTCTATTATATTTTTTATCAAATTTAAAACATTATTCATATAATTTTAGCATTTGTTAATTGCATGCTCATTCATACAAACTTTCAATCAAATCTTCATCTTCGCTATCATAGCTAAACTCATCTCTAAAATATTCAATATCTTCGTCACTAACAAAACTATGCATTTTCCCTTCAGACTCAAAAAATCCTTTTTCAGTCTCTCTAAAATCAGTTAAGTTCCCATAAAGCCTACTTCCATCCAAATACTCCATAGCCTCTTTGCCTATATTCTCATCCAGTTCACTTTCAAAAGCCTTTTGATTAAAAAAAGTTTTTCCTTTATCAACGATTTTCCCTTCATAAAACTGCCCAAGTAAAGTTACCCCGTTTTTAAAAATCAATTTTCCTAGGCCATGTCTCATACTTTTATAAAAATTCCCATGGTACTTATCCCCATTGTTTAAAACTTCAATGCCAATACCTTCAAGATCTCCATATTTGAAATACCCTTCACGAAAATCTTTATTTTTAGTTTTCAAAGACCCATATCCATGATAAAGACCGTTTTTCCATTGCCCATTATATATAAAACCATCACTTGTAACTATTAAACCTTGACCTGAAGCCTTGCCTGATTTCCAAAAACCCCTGTAAACCGAGCCATCAACATAATATCTTGACCCAAAACCATTGGGTTGTTTATTCTCGTTTATTTGCCCTTCATAAACACTTAAATCAGATAACAGTTTAAGAAATATCCCTTCTATTGTCTCGCTATTAGATTCATAAGTATAAATATGATGTATTGAGTTTAAAACATATAAAACATTATCTTTACGGTATTTTGATATAAGCTCTGTTAGATAATCTATATAAGGGAAATCTTCAGTTGATTTCTCATGTGCTTTAGTAAACGATAAATCTGTTGACTTAATAGACAAAGTGCTTTCATGAAGATGCACATTAGTTGTTTTGACTGGGGCATCATTTGTGATCATTTCTTGTAAACTATTATATGGGAAAATCAATCTAGGTGATTCAAGGCTATTTGCATCCATCTGATCTTCTGAGGATAAAAAAGATCGAAATGTTGAATTTATACTTGAGCAAGATTCATTTGCAGTATAAGAAAAATTACATCTTCGTCTATTAGCAAAGTGTAAAGGTAGTTTAAACTCTATGCTTTCACAAATTTCTGAAGTAGTGAGGATTGATGTGAATAAATCTTGGATAACGAGTATTTTTAATTTTTGGCTTTTAAGGTTATTTTGAATTAAGGTCATGCTGTTTATGCTTTCGTAGTTGAAATTAAATAGTTTTTTGTTAGATTTGATGTAGTTATAATAATGAGATCTTTTAAATACACTTAGGCTTAATATCCATGTCATAAGGCATAACTCCTTTTTCTCAATTCCTTCATAATCACTTATCAAATTCTGGTTATAAGTTGCAATTTCTTCATTACCATCTAAAGCTGTAAGTAAATTCTCAACCCTATTTCCAAGCAAAAGAACATCGAATTTCAGAATTTTAATAATATCACACGCTACTTCAGATATCTGATTTATCATCTTAACCCTCAAATCCAAGCACATTTTATCAAGTATTCTATTAAAAATCTCAGAATCTGACACATGTAAAATATTCTTGTACTTCTTTTCTAATAAAAAGTCATAGATCATCATTGCCTTTAAAGGATATTCTAATATAAAGTCTTCATTTTCATTTACCACACAATGTTGTCCTAATACAATTTCATAATCTCTTATAAGATTACTATCTGATTTAAGGAAGCAAACATTTTTATCTTGAAACCTTCCTACATATGATCCTGTTTTTATAGCCTTTCCCCAGCCTTCCATGCATTCCCCATTGCAATTGATTATAACTCGAGTCACTTGTATTAAAAGATGCGATTCTGTCAGTATTTTTAATGTTTCGGAAGACGTTTGTTTTTTCGACAGGTCCCAAACTTGGCTTATAATAGATTCATCCATTTGAATAGAAAATATAAATGATTTTTTTAATTGTAAGCAAGATATTGATTATTTTTATCAAATTATATGTTTAAATGATTTGCTAATACATATTATAGGATTTTGCAATTGTTGAAGTAATAGAAAGGTATGTATGAGTTTTAGGATTTTAGGAATTAAAGAGTTTTTTAAATTTTTATTTGGAGTGGAGCTTTAACTCGTAAAATAGTTATGCAACTTAAGGCTATGTTTATCAAGATTATTAATAATTTTATTTAATTTATGACTATGTGTATTAATATATATAGAAATTTTCATAATCACACAAGTCAAACTCTTAACCACACCAATTTAATCTTGATTAAATCATAGTTTATAAACTTAAGAGCAATCCTAGCATTTCAATAATTTCAGCTAAATTCTAAACCTTAAAAACTCTTATAAATTCTTAGACAACATTTTTACTATACGAAAAAACTCTAAAACCCAAAAGTCAACTTTAAAAAATATTTCAATAATCAATAACTATAAATGCCCCTATTATTAGTATTATAATAAAACCTTAAAAAATAATCACTTTATTAATTAATATTCAAAACTTTTAACGATTATTTCTTTATAATCAAACTTATATTTACAATCTTTTCCAATTTCAGATATAATACAAAATTATAATTTAATTATGCTTTATAATTTTTTCTATACAACTTGAAAAGCAGTTTGAGATTATCTTCGTTAGCTTTAGTAAGACTAGCTCTAAATGTATATTTCATAGTCTTTTTAGTTTTATCAGGTCTCTTCAAGAAGCCTTCATGGATTCTCTTATTTTTATTATAAGAACGAGGGCTTATATTGAAAATACTTTCAAGTTTGTGCATTTCACATTCAATACCTAGATTCTGTTGGCGTATAACTTTTCGAGGAACAGTTATGGTTTTATTGATTACAGGGGGCATGCTTGAAGAATGCTTGTGAGAAATAAGTGGAGTCGAGCCTTCATATATTTCCATAAAACAATTATAAATATATAAACATATAAAATATATAAATCACACTTTTAGTCTATTAGCTACTAATATTCCCTAATCAAAAACACAGTTTCTCTATAAAATCAACACAAAACCCAACTATAATATAAATATTATTTAACTGTATCTGATGATGAACTATCAGAATATTTACTTTCGCTATAGATCTTAGTCTCAACTATTGAACTCTTAAAGATATTCGAACTCTCTTGAAACTTGTTAAAATTAATAATTTTATTTTGCAGCCCTTGATTTCGCTTTAAAGAGAGTGAGCTGTCACACTTATCGGAGCTGAAAAACTAAAAGTGTCAATTTTATTAATAATGACACATTAAGTTTTAGGAATTTAAATTAAAGAATATACAAACTCTGGCTGATCATTGCCTATAAGATCAATAAAAATATTATAGTCTTAGATTCTATAGTTTTTATAGGGAAGGTACAGGTTACAGGTT